>BGKB01000011.1:351859-371420 GCA_003116975.1 Aurantiochytrium sp. KH105
TCGGCATTCTTGGCCTTGGACTCGGCTTCCACGGCAAGCTCTTCAGATGCGACGGCTTTGGCCTCGGCATCTTTGGCCTCCGTCTCCTCCTTGACGGCCACAGCCTCGGCTTCGAGAGCTGCGGCCTCACTTGCCTTGGCCTGGGTCTCTTGCTCGATGGCAGTCTCCTCACTGGCCTTGGCGGCAGCCTCGCTGGCCTTGGCCGACTCTTCATGAGCCTTGGCCTCGGCCTCGGCGTCGCGAGCCTTGTCAGCCGCGGCAGCAGCTTCCTTGGCGGCTTGGCGAGAAGCCTCCTCGTTCTCGCGAGCGATGCGCAGCTGCTCCGTCGATTCCTCTTGCGCACGCTGCGACTCTTCTACAGCTTGCTGAGCCTCGACAAGCTTGGCCTGGTCCTCGTCGCTGCCTTGCGGGGCATGGACGAGTTCCTCCCACTTGACCTTGTAGTGGTAGACGAGAAACTCGGTGAGCGAGACCATCTTGTTGAAGTCGACGTCAACATCGCGCAGAGCCTTGCGCATGTCGGTGACGGTGACGGCCCCAATGAGCTGCTCGAGCAGGATGTGGGCCTTGAACTCGTCGAGCTCATTGCCTTCGGCACCGCGGGAATCAAGCTCCTCGCATTTGCGGCAAAAGGTCCAGATCTTTTCAGCTTGGTCGGCGTTGTCCTCGAAGGCGGGTCCGGTCTTCCAGTAGGCGTTGAGAAACCAGACGGCCTGAGCCTTGTACGTCTTGGCGTTCAAGCCCTTGAGAAGCTCCATGTCAGCTGAGGCCGAAGGCATTTTTCTTATTCGTATTGGATCTCCGTGTTCGCGCGGACGAGAGTGGGCTGCGGCAGTCTCCGAATGAATGCACGACTTGTCGATTTGCACGAGGTGAACGAGCGCACGCAAAGAAGATCCAAAGTTCGCGTCGCGGGTGTGCAATTCATGCTCTTGTCCACCTTTGGGTGCGCGAGCAACTAATAGACCTCCTTTCTTGCTTTGAGTCGGGTCGCATGTGACTGGGAAGAAATGCACTACCCCAAGTCGTGCAATCACATCTTATCGTAACGTATATTCTCCCCCCACCCACCACACCGAACTTGAAAGATACAATTTCAACGCATGATTCTTTATTTCCTTTCGGAATCAGGCCACGAGAGTTGGCGTGCGGGAGCCCTGCTCCGCCTCGAGCTTGGCGAGCATCTTGGGCGACATGTACTTCTTCGCCTCGGTCAGCTCGCGGTCCATCCACCACAGTTTGCCCTTGCCGGCGCCCGTCATCGTCAGCTTGATCGTGTTCAGACGTTCCTCGGCGACAGCGAAAGCTTCGATGCACGCCTGGACCTTGGCGTCCGCCTCTGCGCGAGACTCCTCGGCACGTGTTTGGGCTTCGGCCGCGGCCTGAGCAGCAGCCTCCGAGGCGGCACGATCTTCCTCGGCTTGGGCGCGAGACTTGGCCGCCTCTTCGGCCTCGGCTTCGGCCTTGCGAGCGGCGGCAGAGGCGGCTTCACGAGCCTGCTCGGCAGCGGCGCGATCTTCCTCGGCCTTGGCTCGTGTCGATTCGGCATCGGCACGAGCCTCTTCTGCCTCGGCGCGCTCTTTGGCAGCAGATTCGCGATCCGCAGCAGCTTCAGCACGAGCCTCCTCTGCCTTGGTACGCTCCGCAGTTGCCTTGGCGCTTTCTTCTTCGGCAGTAGCGCGCTCTGCCGAAGCCTTGGTGCGCTCTTCCTCGGCCTTGGAACGCTGAGTCTTGGCACTCTCGGCGGCGACACGAGCAACGTCGCGAGCTTCGGCGGCGGCCTGCGTAAGCTTGGTCTGCTTGCGGAGTGCAGCTTCCTCGAGAATGCGGGCACGCTGCAGAGGCATCGGGTCCTTTACAAGAAGCTGCGCGAGCTCGTTCGCGGCAGTACCGCGCTTGACCGCACCAGCGCTCTCGTCTTCGCTAATGCCCCGCAGTTTGTCGCATTGGTTCTTGAACGCAGTCTCTTCGGCTTTGATAGCCTCCACAGCGGATTGCACTGCAGCCTCGGCCTCGCGCTGCTCGTCTTCGGCTTCAGCGGCAACACCTTCCTTGGCAATGGCGTCGGCCTCCTCCTTGACGGCGTCTTGCTCGGCGGTCGTCGCTTCGGCCTCAGCCGCCACAGCCTTCTTCTCAGCGGCTACGGCCTCGGCTTCGGCATTCTTGGCCTTGGACTCGGCTTCCACGGCAAGCTCTTCAGATGCGACGGCTTTGGCCTCGGCATCTTTGGCCTCCGTCTCCTCCTTGACGGCCACAGCCTCGGCTTCGAGAGCTGCGGCCTCACTTGCCTTGGCCTGGGTCTCTTGCTCGATGGCAGTCTCCTCACTGGCCTTGGCGGCAGCCTCGCTGGCCTTGGCCGACTCTTCATGAGCCTTGGCCTCGGCCTCGGCGTCGCGAGCCTTGTCAGCCGCGGCAGCAGCTTCCTTGGCGGCTTGGCGAGAAGCCTCCTCGTTCTCGCGAGCGATGCGCAGCTGCTCCGTCGATTCCTCTTGCGCACGCTGCGACTCTTCTACAGCTTGCTGAGCCTCGACAAGCTTGGCCTGGTCCTCGTCGCTGCCTTGCGGGGCATGGACGAGTTCCTCCCACTTGACCTTGTAGTGGTAGACGAGAAACTCGGTGAGCGAGACCATCTTGTTGAAGTCGACGTCAACATCGCGCAGAGCCTTGCGCATGTCGGTGACGGTGACGGCCCCAATGAGCTGCTCGAGCAGGATGTGGGCCTTGAACTCGTCGAGCTCATTGCCTTCGGCACCGCGGGAATCAAGCTCCTCGCATTTGCGGCAAAAGGTCCAGATCTTTTCAGCTTGGTCGGCGTTGTCCTCGAAGGCGGGTCCGGTCTTCCAGTAGGCGTTGAGAAACCAGACGGCCTGAGCCTTGTACGTCTTGGCGTTCAAGCCCTTGAGAAGCTCCATGTCAGCCGAGGCTTCGGACATCTTTCCTTTTTAACAATGAGACTGACTGCCTGCCTTTCTGCACACAAGGATATCAATCGTTCAGATTCGCAAATACTTTTGGTGAGCACGACGCTTCTTCGCTTTGCTATTGGGGTCTGTCTGCAGTGCCGGCGCGCGCGCGTCCTGGCTGGGCAACAGCGCCTCGCACATGCATTGCGCGCGCATTGCACCACCGTCCGCCGCCCCTCCCCCCCACACACGGCACCCCCACAGTTCAAGCACGACCCGGGTCGGGACATTCGTCGTTGCGACTGGCCCTCCTCCTTTTCTCTCCCTGTTCATATAGAATCAATGCTCCTCCCCCCCCCTGGCCGAATCGGAGGCAGAGATCGCGGCCTTCCAGAGCGCAGCGTACTGCGACGCTGGATCTTGCAAAAGGTCTGCAGGACGTCCGGCCTCAAGAAGGGCCCCCTGCTCGAGAACGCAAATTTGGTCGCAGTGCGCCGTGGACGCAAGTCTGTGTGCGACAATGATCAGCGTGCGGCCCTTGCACGCATGTTGGAGCGTGTTCTGAATGGCAAGATCGGCAGCCTCGTCGACGGAACTTGTGCCCTCGTCGACGCAAATGATGCGCGCATTCTTGAGCAAGGCGCGGCCAAACGCCAAGAGCTGTCGCTGACCTGCCGACAGGTTTGAGCCACCCTCCGAGAGCACATGGGACAGGCCTGACTTGCGTGTCTGGATATGAAACGAGACGGAGCCAGGGCTTTGCTCGCGGTCGTCAGCAGCCCCAAGTGATGCCACAAAGTCGGCGAGGTGCACGTTTCCAAGCGCTTGCCAGATCTCGTCGTCCGTGTGCTCGTCAAATGGGTCGAGATTCGAGCGAATCGTCCCGGCAAAGAGAGTCGGCGACTGCGGCACAATGGCCAGCGCGCGGCCTCGCAGTGTTTGCAAGGGGACCTTGGCAATGTTGACGCCGTCGATTGTGATGCGTCCATGAACAGCCTCAACGATGCGAAACAAAGCGACCGCACTCACGGTGCTCTTTCCACTCCCAGATCGTCCAACCAGCGCCGTGCTCTTTCCTCCGGGGATGGTCATGGTGAGGTTCTTCAATACAAACGGAAGACCGTCGCGATATCGAGTCGAATAGTTTTCAAAACAAATCTCCCCCTGCGCAGGCCAAGCCTCGTCCACGGCCGAAGCCCGGCCCACTGCAACGCTCGCGGGCCCTTCTTCATGACGTCGAGCCTTGCGCATCACAGCTACTGCGTCGTCAGGGCTGTTCGATAGACCATCGTCGTTCTTGTCATCGTCGCTATCATCGTCGTCGATGGTATCGCGCTCGGTTGGCGTCGACTCGATGAAGAAACGCACGCGCTCCACAGAAGTGAACTGTGCTTCAAGCTCGGCAGCCTGTCGCGTTGCAAATTGAAGAATCCCCGCCGTCTGCAAGCTGCTACTCAACACGAGACCTGCCAAACCAGCGGAAATGGTCGAAGCAAAAATGATACACAGCATCGCCGATGCCGCAACAATTGACGTTGTAATGTAGTCGAGACGAAAACCGATCCATCGGTTGGCCATGTAGAATCCAAGGTAACCCCTCGAGGACTCCTCGACGAGAACGTATTGGCGATTGATCGCAGCATCAAGACGACCGTAGGCGCGCGTGTCAGTGAGACCAAGCACGAGCGACTGCACCTGGCTAATCAATGGAGATCTCGAAATGCTGTCGATGCGCTTCATCTGCCGCACCACGCGGCGGAAATAATTGAGAAGCCGCACATACAGAAAAACGAGAGGAACGACTGCCACGAGAAAGGCCGGCAGCGCTGCAGCCACCACAATAATCGCCAAAAAGGTACGCACGAGTAGCGAAATACAAACCTCGGCAATGTCGACCAAAAGGGTGTCAATCTTGTCAATGTCGCTGCTGAAACGCGCGAGGATACGGCCAAGTGGCGTGACCTGGAAAAAATCCATGCGCGCGCGCATGCAAGCGAGGAATGCTGCGTCGTGTAGGCCCTGCGAGGCGCGAAGAAGCGCGCGACCAAATATCACGCCGCGCAAAACCATAAAAAAGGTCACAACAATCATGAACACGCCGTAGATTGTGTTGTAGAACCAAGGCTCCATCACAAAAGTATCGGCAGTCCATGCCGTGAGCCACGCCTCGCTTGCGTTCTTGCTGCCCTCAGATAGCCAAAAGAGCAAAAAGCAAAAGAGAAGGACGCATCTGCCGCCCGCGCTCTTTGCAAAAGCGCGAATGGTTGTCTTGGACACGGCACCAACCTGGCGGTCCTCTTGTGTTGTGAGTTTCCCAAGTCGCGTGCCGTCCTCATCGGGAAGGTTCAGTTCCGAGCTGACAATGCGTGCCACAGCCTCGGTGCTACTCGAAACGACGTCTTCGTCCTCATCTTCGAGAATTGTACTTGCTTCGCGATTGTAGAGAATCTCGGCATTTTCGTCGGATGTCATCGCCTTACTTTCGTCGCCAAGCATGTCTCCTCCCCGTTCTTCATTTCTTTTTTGACCTTGGTCTTGAGCAGCAGAAGATTCGGCATTGCCAGAGTCTTGATCAGCCTCTGCCGAGTCCTTGTGGGCGTCAAATGCCGTGGAAAGAACCATGTGACCGTACTCGCTATCGAGAAGCTCATTGTATGTTCCCTTGGCGACAATTCGCATGTCTTGTAATACCACGACCTGGTCTGCCTCCTTGAGAAGATGCAGACCGTGCGTGACGAGGACGACTGTCTTGTCACGCAGGGCAGAGCGAATACATTCCTTCCAAATGTGGGCTGACACGTGGGCGTCCACTGCCGAGAGGACGTCGTCGAGCAAATAAACGTCACAATCTGCGTAGACTGCGCGGGCCAAAGCGAGTCGTGCCTTTTGGCCTCCAGAAACGTTGATACCACGTTCCCCAAGCTCTGTCGAAAGTCCACTGGGAAGAGCTTTGAGGTCCGGCTCAAGCGCAGCAACACGAATGGCTCTGCGGAATTTTGCGGCTTCATATGGTTTTCCAAAGAGGATGTTCTCTTGAAAAGTGGCATTAAAGACCCACGGATTTTGGCCGACGTAAGCAATCGATCCGCGAATGCAAGATCGGCCCTGTGTCCGCCTCATGTCGCCAAGCAAGCTCGCAAAGAGCGACGATTTGCCGCTACCGACAGCGCCGACAATGCAAGTGAGCGAGGCTTGGCGAATGGCGAGCGACTCGACTCGCAAAGGCGACGCGGACTCCTCTTCTTCGCCTCCCTCGTCCTCCTTCTCCGCGCCCTTTCGACTCTCTTTTTGCTTTGCAGAAGAATTTCCTTCGTTCGAGCCTTCTGAAGCACGCAAGGATCCCCAGGTGAAGTGAGCGTCTTGCACTTCGATTGCCGGGACGCTACGATCGCTTGCAGCGTCGAGATGGTCTGTAGACTGCTCGGGAATAATTTCTTCGAGTTTGAGATAGTCGCCAATGCGCTGAAGACCAACGGCCGCCTCTGCGGTAAATCGCACCGAGAGCGGAAGCACCGAGAGTGGGAAGCGAGAGACGTTGAAGAGCGAAAGCGTCGCAAAAGCTTGCGAGGCCGTCAGTGTCTCGCCCAATATGGCCGTGTGGACAAGGAAACTAGCAAAGGAGGTGACGAGCGGGATCACCTGAGACAGGGCAGCATTGACCGCCTTGACGTAGGTAGTGTGACGAATCTTGACAAGCTCTGCGGCACGAACACGGGCTACTTTTTCTACAAAACTGGACTCCCAGGCGTATAATTTGATGAGCTGCGCTGCTTGAAGAATCTCATTCATGAGAGTGACTCGTTCGTCGGTAATCTTGATGGACTGCCGACGAAGCCTGCTCGTCACTCGCGCAATGCGAGCCTGGATTGGAACGCTGAGAATAAGAATGACAAAGCCTGCCAGGATCGAGGGACCAAGCACCCAGAGTCCGACGAGGATGATGGTGAGAAGGGTGATGGGCGTGGAAGCAATAAAGATACCGTACGTGCACGCCTCACGAAGGCGCTCAACGTCGTTGGACATCATGTTGAGCAGCTGTCCGGCGGCATTGCCAGAGTTCCGGAGGCGAGTGGTCTTTTGAAAGAGTAGAGCGGCAGCAGCAGCGCGAACATTGATGCCTGTGACGCAGGCGATGGCCCAGTGCTGGTTAATAAAGACGGAGCGAAAGATTTCTCCAATGCCAAAGAGCACAGCATATACAAAACCAAAGTACGGGATCTCCAAGCTCCCGGCTGTGACGGTGTCTGCAGTGCCGGCCGCAAAGTCGTCGAGCAAGTTCAGGATTTGCACGAGAAGGACTGCATTTGTGGTCATGATGACCACGAGCCAGGCCATGTGGTACATGAAGGCCTGAAAGTACTCATAACCAAAGACTGGGATGAGCGCGCGCCAAAGACGAGCACCCTCGCGACCCCGTTTCTCCAGCTCTCGATGCCACGCGGCTTCGAGTTTCTTGGTGAGAATTTCGCTTTTATGGCGGTGGAGAAGATGCCAGAGCTCGCCCGGTTCGATCTCGCGTTTGAAGGCCACGTTCATGAGCGGCGTCGCCCACGAGAAGGTCCATCTTCGGAACAGACCTGCCCTCTGAAAGTTGTCCCAGAATTGGCCCGTGGCGGCCTCGGAATCTCTCTCCGCGGCCCCGGGATGCTCTTTGCGCTCGCCGGCGAGGGCCTCGAGCTCGTCCCCGCGAGCGGCCGCCGAGACGCCAGCGGGCTCTGCGCGGCTGGCCCCGCTCTGGCCTCGCTCTTGCGCGCGCGGGGTAGCGGGCGCGGCCGCAGACGCAGCCGCGGCTCGCGTTCCGCCCTCGGCGCTGCCGCCCGCCGCCGGGGCATCGGCGGCCATGGATGGAATGGATGGACGCCTGGATGCCTCGATGCCTCGATGCCTCGATGCCTTTCGCGCCGCGGCCGCGCCTCGCTCTCCGCGCGCGCCCGGCGCCGCTCGCGCCCGAGCTCGCGATCGGGTTCTGCCCGCGAGACGAGTCAGTCCTGCAGCAGCAGCCGCCGCCGCAGCTGCAACGAGACGGAACAGAGTCTTGACAGCCCGACTGAGAGCGAGCAGTGGCAGACGTTGAATCGACGGTGGATCGAGTGTGACCGGCAGTGGCTGATGGGAAGACCGGATGGAGGATTGTGCCCGACGAGAATGCCGCCGAGACCATCGCACGCGACCGACTCGGACGGACGGATGGACGCATGGAGGGATGGGGGACGGGCGGATGCATAATTGCATGGATGCAAAACTGCATGGACGCTCGGTCAGGGCACGACTCGAGTCGCCTCGACGAACGGTGAGAGCTTCTCGTCGCCAGCCAGGTTGGGTCATTTACGTGTAAGGAGGGGGAGTAGGCGTTGACAAAGACGAGACCGAGGCGGAGAAGAAGAACGCGAGGTTTGCAGACAGGAAAGCGCCGTGACAGGGGTGAAGAAGAAGGACTCGAGGTCCGGCCGGCACAGTCACGCGCAAGGAAGCAGGGAGGAGGAGAACATAAAATAAAAAGATGGGTTTGGTGAATGTTGTTGGGATGAGCAGGTGCAGATCTTGTATTTCAACGCATACAGGTGGCGAGTGGTCGGTACATCTGGCAAGTGGTGGTGGTACATAATCTTTTCAAAGAGAAAGGAGAACTCGGAGGGAAGAAGCCCGACTCGAGAGAACAGTAGTGGACGAACAGAATCAGAGTGCCACGCGCGCGTAGCAGGTTTTCTTGGCGTTGGCCTTGCCCGATGAGGGGATCTTACCCTTGCTCCACAGACGGCACTTTTTGGTGCTAGACTCGTATTCGACGGCCGCACAGTCGCTGTCGCACAGAGCCTGGCAGTCCTCGAGAGAGGCCACCTTCTTCTTGAGCGTAGAGTACGAGGACTTGGATTTTTTGTTGAGCAAGCACTGGCCGCCGAGTTCAAAGAAGCGCTTATTGACGCATGAAGACCTTACAGAGGACCACATGCAAGCACCAGAGCAGGCGTCTTTGTCAAGGCCAGAGCAAGTTCCAGTGAGCGAGGCCGTATCAGCGTTGGGCTTGACAATAATGCACTCACGGTTCGAAGGCGCAGAAGCAACAGTGTCAACGTTGGTGCTCCACATTTCGCAGAATTGTGTGTCAGCATCGTACTCAACGCCATAGCAATCGCCTTGAACGACGCATGCACTAACACAGTCAAGGCGAGTCGAAGCGAGTACCGTAACGTAGTCGTCAGCAGCCCGTTTATTGTTGCTGCGGCAAGACGATCCCTTCTTCAGGCTCATCATCGGGCTGAAGGCGCACTTCTTGTTTGTTGCGTCCCACATACAGTAGTTGTCAGCCGCAGTGCAAGCGGTCCGTGTGATGAAGGCACACTTTTTCTCTGCGGTGCTCAGCGAAGGGACCTCAGGCGGAAGCACTTCGGGCTTGCCCTCTTTGGCGCTGTAAAAGAACTCGCACGTGGTAGCTTTGAGAACCTGAAAGCGCGCGCACATTTGAGTGAGGCGCGCATCCTGAAACAGCGGCTCGCCATCGATGTTAACGTTGCCGTAGTCCATGACGCCACCCGTCTTGCCCACGCCGAGCTCAAAAGAGTGCGAGGCGCCAAAGTTGTGGCCCTGCTCGTGTGCATAGACCGTCCAAAAGGAGGTAATGTAGGTGGACACAGCAGCGTTCCAGCCATATTTGTTCTTGTCGCAACCGGCAGTGTTAAAGTTGGCAGTACCGACCGTCTGCGCACCGCCGCCAGGGATGAGCGGGTAGCAATTGGTCATGAGGTGCCAGCTTCCCTGGTTATAGCCCTCGGGGATATTTTTGACAAAGCCTCGAAAGACGGCAAGAGACGAGCTCGTTCCGTCTTGGCAGTTGTAGAAGATATCATGTGTGGCGTCATCATCTCCAGCAACGAGAATCTTGCCGATGCGAAGACGCACGTTCATCTGATACTCGTAGATTGCAGATGAGGTGGCAACAGTGGACTCTGCCTTCTTGATGGCGGCGCTACGGCTTCCGAAAAGATCGAGAAAGGTCTGGTCGATGGCGATGCCATGCTCAAAAAGGTGCATGTTTTTATCGCCCTCGTAACAGTCGTTGCTCCCGTAAATGACGTGAGAGTTGGATGCGCGAGAGGCGAGGCTGATGCTGCGCTGGATTGCACCCGTCTCTACTTCGGGCTCGGGGACAGTGATTTGCGGTTGCCCGCAAGTGAATGTGACGTTGTCGAGTCTGCGCGCGAAGTACTGTGTTTCTTGCGGGCCGACAGCGGTTCGCAGCGAGCGACGCAGGCCTTCCTCCCCGAGACTTCGCTCGAGGTGGGAGCGATGGTAGAACTGCGTTGTAGAGTTAGCAGTAGCGTTATAGAACGCGCCCTCGATGGTCCCATTTTCGTCAACAGTTGCGACGGCCCAGCCCTCGCCGGGAGCGACCCACCGGAAAGTGTGCTGAGGCTGCTCTTGCTGTCCCACGTTGGCGTAGATGTCGTCGACCACCGTAAGATTGAAGGCTGCGATGGTCTCGTTGAAGACAACGGCGAGTTCCATGGAGGCGCCGCCATCGGCAATGAAAAAGGCCACATCGTCTACGCCTGTGAGTGCGATGTTGTCGAGGTCCATCGTTGTGCTTTCTTCGCCGCCTCGACTTCCATGGGCGCTGGTCTCACCAATGCAGCAGGCCAGGACAGAGATGGCAATCGCCGCCGCCGCCACCGCCGCCTTCTTTGCAGCGGTGCGGTGTGTTGTAGTGCGCATGGTTCCTTCCTGCGTTGGCTTCTTCTTCTTCTTCTTCTTTTCCGCGTTGGGGTTTTGCTTTTGCTTCGTGTCTTGGCGGGCGGCAGCGGGCAGAAAGTGGTGGAAGAAACGCGCGCGAGTCGACCGGGCCTCGTGCCTCCTACTTTTGCTTCTTTGCTTCTCTGCTAGCTTTGCTTTGCACCGGCGATTGCTTCCCGCCGGGTCAGAGAGCCACCCACACGCGCCGACGAAAACCCTAGCACAGCGCTAGCGTCCCCCCCTGCTGTGGGCGGGCCCGGCGCACGCGCTCCGAGGCTCGCGCGGCGTCGGCATTTCTCCCGCGCCCGCAATAGATGACATGAGGATGCGGATGGACGGTCGATCCACCGATTTCCATCATGCCGCTCGCGCAGGAAACTCGCGCCCTTGGCCACGCTTGCAGCACAGGCGGCGGCGTGATGGCCGGCCTCCGGTTGCAGGCTGCCGCGCCGACAGGCCCACACCGCCGTCGAAAGGAAACGGCACGTTGGCCGGTTGTGCATTTCTTGTGCAGCGCAGCGCCTTATACACGACCGCGACGACCAGGACCGGCCACCTTCCGAGCCGAGAGCGAGCGAGCGAGGCCGCGCGTGCCGCATTCTCCTCGCCTCGCCTCTCTCTCCTTTCCGAGGCCGCACGGTTCGCAGTCGTAACCGCCGCAGCAAGCCAGCTAGCTCGGCCCGGCTCCACGGCTCGCAGGCGTGCGCGCTTTGGCTTGGCGCCGCGTGCCGCTGGCACTATTGTGCACGTGCACAGCAACGCAGGCCCGCTTGTGCGGAAGCTGTGCTGCAGCAAACGCGACGATGACGGGCCCGGAGCCGGCAGCGGCGCCTTCACGCGCAGGGCGGCGGCGTGGCTCGACTGCGAGGAGCGTTGCCCTGCGACTCGGGCCGCCGTGCCAGGCCCGGGCAACGCGACAGCTGCAGCTATAGATTGCATAGCTATAGATAGCATAGCTGCAGGCCGTGCCGCGCGCGCCAGGAAGCGAGGCGAACGGTCGCTGTGCTGGCGGCACGGCTGCGGAGTGGCAGCGCAGGTCTCGGGTCGACGCAACGCTTGCGGGGTGGGCACGTGCCGCGCGGCGCACTGGTCCTAGCTAGCAGGCCTGGGCCTACCTAGCCTTGACGATCCGTTGGGACCTTTATGAAACCTGCAGCAGCAGCTGCAGCAGCAGCCGGCAGCTGCAGCAGCTGTTGGCTGCGGCTGCTTTGCCAGAGGCGGCCGGCCGGCCATGCGGTCGGTCCAAGTCAAGCGACGACTGCCAAGCGTGCCGCCATGGCCGCTGGCTGCCGTTGCTGCGCAGGCACGCCAAAAATCGTGCAGCACGTGCCGCCGTATGTATGGACGAACGAATGCATGTGCTGCGCATTGCCAATGACAGGAGCGAGGACGCCCCATCCGAGGACGTCCGGGAGACCAGCGTTGCAAGGATGGAAGCTGCCGCAGGGCAGAGACACACGCAGTGCAGCGCGCAGTGCAGCGCGCAGCACCTCGTTCAGTTCGGAGGGAAGCATGGAGCGAGCGAGCGAGGGTCGATTCACATCAGCCGCTGCCGCCACGCACTACAGCAGGTGCGGAGTGCAGGCAATCATGCCAGCGGCTGCGGCAGCTGCAGGCTGCGGAGTTGCAAGTGTCATTTTGTGCTGTGCAGGTGACAAGGATGGTAGAACGTGAGAGGCGGCGGCCCCTCTCTGCCCGTGCCAGGGATACCTTACTCACTGTCAGTCCTTCGCCCTTGCATGCAGCTGTGGCTGCCACAGCCACCCAGCTGGGGTTTGGCCCCATGTGCTGGGGTGAAAAATTGCGCAGAGAAAGAGGAAGGGGGCGGGGGGAAAAGGGGGGGAACTCAAAAACCAAGTAGGCAAGCGTGAGACATTCGCACCCTGTCGCTACCAGCTAGCTGCATCGCTGCACTGCGCGAGATATTATCAAGCGTGGGACCCCACTGTCGCGAACCACTGCCACAGCAGCGATTATAATTAATCTGAATCAAGGTCCCACGCTCATTCAAGTTGGCTCGCTTCAGAGAAGTTTCGCAGAAGAAGACAGTTTGGAGAAGAATGGCATGTGCAGGAGGACGAGTTCCGTCCGTGGGACGGGAAATTACTCGCGACAGAAGAAACTTAACCGACGCGTGGACGATCGATCGAATCGATCGATCGCCTGGCGACAGCTGCTGCGGCGGCGGCGGAGGTATCTGTTTCAAGTTGATCGCTATTCTCTTTTTTCCTCTTTAGGAAGGAGAAAGGATTGCGACTCCCTCGAAATGAAACTGCAAGATAGAATTCCGTTTGCAGCTGCAGCGTTGGAATGCACCGCATCGAGGCAGATACATTGAAGTTTCCGTGAACGTTTGCGAAAGAACGCTCGCTCTCGGACGGGAAGGAAGTTACCTTTTCCGGGGTTCGTTGATTGCTTTTTAGAGGACTACTGATCTGCGAGCAGTCGACGGAAGAATGCAGAGGGGACATGCAACCATCGATGATGAGACAGTGCACTACCCGAGAAATTTCGATCGGAATGGCCTGAACCGACTTACGGAATGGCCTGAACGTACAGGTCCACAACAATAGCATGACTGAAACTAGAGTACTCTGCGTTCAGGGTGTTCATCTTTGTTAACCAGACCAGGTAGTACCTGGCCTCGGAACTAAGGCAATGTCGCTCCTGCGCAACTCCTAGAGCAAGGTTTACCTGGACAAGGCCAGAGAGGTAGCGTCCACAACACGCAAGTACGGCAGACTCTTCGCTTTGACGTTTACTGACGTGTGCTCTCGCTACAAGACATACTTCAATGCGGAGCGATAGATGCATCATTTACTCCTTTTAGTACCTCGCGCTAACCATGCTCTCTAATTTAAGTCGCGGACTTATGCAGGTTTTTAGTTTATGAAAAAATTCAAAAATCCAAAGGACTAGCAGCATGACTTGAAGAAGGTGACTACGAATTCAGATCAAAGGTGGCCCACTCATCCGATCGAACAAACGTGGAGCTCGCGCGCAGTTCTCCCAAATCGTCTGCGTCAAAGGAAGCGTCTGCAATAATATGACTTGGAGTACGGGAAGCGTGAGAGTCCTCTTGGTCGTCGTGTTTGGCGCGATACCCACGATCCTGAAGGTCAAAATCGTGGTCCATTTCTTGGAAGGTCTCGGGAGCTGCGTTGAAGTCCATGTGGTGCTGTTGCTGGTGCTGCTGTTGTTGCTGCTGAGCCCGGGCCTCCTCTTCAGCGGCCTCCTCCTCTTCGTCAAGCAAGTCTTCTGCAATACCCAAGACGTCGTCACGATTTGCGGTGAAAACTGCAAAGGTGACAAGATTGCCTCCCTTGGCAAGCACAGTTGTGACCTCATCAAATGTTGGAAGGTCAAGCGAGGTCATGATAGCGCGCAACGAATCGTCTTGCATCGAAGCAAGGCGTTTGCGTGCTTGGCGAACGGCAAAGGCACCAAGAGCGACGACGAGGTCACCCGTCTGAAGGACGCCGCGCTTGTCTTTAACGTGGGACTTGCCAACACGTTTGACAAGGCAATATGCATCGAGAACGGGCTCGACCTCTATGCAGAACCTGCCTGCTGTATTCCGACGCAAGGTGCACTCGCGTAGCGTCTGCGACTTTGGAGCCGCCCGTGCGAGGGACTGACGATTACTTTTGCGTTCGCGCGGGGCCTTTGCTCTTTTTGGTTTCGTTGCTGAATCGTTTGTGGCGCCACACTTGTCGGAGTTTGCCTTTTTCCCGCGTTCACGGACAGGCTTGTCGGCTTCGCGCGCTGTTGATGCCTTGGGGGATATGTTCTGGCGTTGCATTTCTTGCATGAGCTCTGATTGCTCTCGCAGGAGCTGCTTTTGTTGCTCGACTTGCTGACGCAGCGCGTCGAGTTCGTCGTCAATCTCCGTTTTTGATGCTTCCGTGTGTTTTTCTTTTGGTTGGGGCGACCGCGGAACCGTCTCGTCGACGTTGTTAGCGGAGCGAGCCGATGCAGGATGTACGGGATCCGGGTCATCCCGGAAATTGTTCAAAGAGTCTTGCGCTGTTTCCTCTTCGTCCCTCTGCTGCTGTCGTTGCTGCTGCTTCCTTTTCGCCTTTCGCTTTTCCTCGATTTGCTCTTCAAGGAGACGTCGCGTCTTTTCCTGCTCGCGACGCCTGTTTAGGATGGCCTCTTGTTTCCACGTAAAGAGCTTGCCTGAGGGGTCTATTTCGTCACTTGACGAGGCGTCGTTACGGCCCAGGGCCATCGAAGTTGCGTTTGTTTGAGGTGTAGGTTGGCGCGAGCGCTCCTCTTTCTCGCGAAGCTGCTCCTGTAAGCTTTGACGAAGGGCGCGTTGCTTGCGCTGCTTCTCGAGAATCTCGTCTTGTTTCCATTGGAACTTGCGCGAGAACGCTTCGTCGACGACTTCATTGTCGACTTCGTCGCGGGTTTCTGGCATTGAATAATCGTCTTCCGTCTTTGCTATTGACTCTGAATGAAACGGTGTGTCGTTAGACTGATCTTGGTGCTTGGTTTCGTCGTGGCAATGTTGATTGTTACTGATTGCTCGGGGTGAAGGGCGAGCTTTTCGGGCAGAGTTGAGCCCGATACAAGCAAAAGAAGTTCGGTCGCGAGGTGTGCAACTAATTTCGGCGTCTTCGCGCTCGATTTGCGCTTTTTGCTCTCGCTCGCGTTCTTGCTTGGCGCGTACTTGCTCCTCGAGGAGGTCCCGCATTTGTGCTTGACGCTGCTGCTTTTGCAGAAGTTCTTGCCGTTTCCAGTCGTCGAGCCTGTCGAATTGAAAACGCAAATGTTGGCGTGCTGGTTCTGCGCCATATGGGCCAGCGGAAGACTGGCCCTGGTGGCCTTGTTCGCGCAGCCGCGCAGGGCTGTCAGGTTGCAAGATGGCGTCCATGGTACTGTTGAGCTGTCTAGGTCACGCGTGCGCCGCAAGCAACGCTTGCGCGCAGTGGCGTTGTTCGACGCACGGCGTCGCGCTGCGCGGCGCGGCGACTGTGCCTCTGCGCAAACTTTACGCGCTTCTTTGCGCTAGCGTTCTCGGTTTCGCTCTTTTTCTGTTTGTCAAAGCTAGCTTGCTTGCCGGGTGCTCAAGAAGCTCGGGCAGCTCTAGCAGGCTGACTGTGAGGCCTTATTGACAACGGTCGTCTTATTCAACTTCTTAGCATCAGCTCGCTGCCACTTCAACGCGCGCACAAGAATGCCGGAAATCAAGGGAGCTTGCTTGGGTCGACGCGAGATCAATCACGTCTGCCTTGCCTTGTGTGGATCGCGCTTTGCACGAGCATTGGCGCCCATCGAGAGGAACAACAATGGTGCCTTTTCCTTTCCTGCATCCGGAGTTGAGTCGATGGTGCATGTGTGTAATACGTACAAGAGATGCTGGCCTGCCTGAGAACCAGGAGCAGCAGCTGTCTTTGCGAAAGCGTGCGTGCAGCGAGCAAGAAGCGAGCGCAGACCTTGCGCAGGAGGCGGCGGCGTTGTGCTCCGAGACGGGCTCCGGCGAGGCCAGAGCGTGGCACGAGAATGTCCACACTGGCGTGGACGCGGGGCCGTGTCGTGGACAGAGGCCGGCATGCCAAGAAGATTTGGTGGTTCGTGGTGGAGCGCGACGAGGACGAAGACGAGGACGAGGACGAGGGCACCGAGCAAGGAGACACGCTCGAGGTCAGAGAAACGACAAAGACACAAGACCATGCATTGAGCGACAAGGATGCAACCAATCATAACAAGCGAAGCGCCCAACGCGTGGACGCTGCCTTGGTCTCGGCAGTGACGCAAGACGAGCTGACGAGGGATCTCTGCGTAAAGGGATCGCGAGTGCTGGTACGGGGCAGGTTGGATCCGGCGGCGGGCTCTGGCCGACCTCGCATTGAGGTGGAAAGCTTTGAGCTTTTGCGATGCAGTTTTGATGCTGGTTTGACGGCAGTCCGACGTGTGTTGGAGGCGTGCGAGAATGCTGCGCTTTCCGTGAATCAGGCCGCGCGAGCCCTAGCTTGTGACGCCGAGAGGGTGCTACGCATGCTGGAGCTGAAGAAACAAGCTAGCGGGGGCGGCGATGCGGAGACTGGCGACGGTGACGAGCACAAGGATTCGCAGCGCGCGACGTTCGAATTACGTAAAGAAGTCGTACGCGCGAATCGACGGCTGCGCGGGATCCCAGAAGATCGTTCGCGACAGCGCAAGGCCAAGGCTCGGACGAGCGACGTGGCTCTTTTGGAGAGAGTTGCGGCAAGACTACGAAGCCGAGGTGAGCTTCTTGACATTCAAGCATTAGATGTATCGGTGCGACAGACGATTCTCTCGGAAGAGGACGTCGCCCAATTACGTCGAGAATCGCGCGCAGTGCGCCGTGCCAAGTCGAAGGAGGGCGATAGCTTCGACGACGACACGCGAAATTTGGTGCGAGCCTTGAAGCAGCGAAAGCGTCTGGCCACAGATTTGCCAGTCGATCCTCTGGGAGGCTTGTCGCACGAGACTGAGGGCGATGGCTCGTACGTCAAGTATTGTCTTGACAAGAAAGGTCCTCAGGTCCGATGGATGATTGATCGTTTGCAGGAAATGCTGGGCGACGAGGCATGTGAGGGCGTCGTGACGATCGTAGACGTGGGCTGTGGCAAGGGTGACCTGACTCTAAACGTTGCAGCCTGCTTGCCGCAGGCGCATGTTGTCGGCGTCGACCCGAACGAGACATCCTTGCAGGTTGCGCGCGTCCGTGCGGAGGAGCACGGAATTACCAATGTAAGCTTTTGTAGTCAAAGCGCTGAGGCCCTGCTTGAAGGCTCGTTGCCAGGCCCAGCTGATGTCAAGCGTCACATTTTCATTGGCTTGCACGCATGCGGCGGGCTCACGGACCTCATGATAGCGCTGGCTGCCAAGTACGAGGGGTGTCTGCTGTGCGCGACGTGCTGTTTCCATCGTTATCCCGAGCTGACGGCGCTGGCAGGCTTGCGTCCTGCAGGTTGGGGTCTTGATTCCATTGGCAAAACTGAGACGGGCAAGGCCGAGAATGGGCAAGATGAAAGCAGCAAGGCCGCCAAAGGCCACGATGAAAGCAGCAAGGCTGATAGTGGCAAGGATGAAAGCAGCAAGGCTGATAGTGGCAAGGATGAAAGCAGCAAGGATGAAAGCAGCAAGGCTGAAAGCAGCAAGGATGAACACAATCAGGATGGAGCCAGCGGAGACGCAGCGGCCATCGTCCGGCTTACAGACCTCGCGGTACAGGCGACGGCATCACGTGCAATGCAGATCGTCAACTCCGCTCGCGTGCCTCCGAGTGTGCGTGCCGCGCGCGCCATTTCTCTCCTCGCCTTCTCGAGCGAGTTTTCCCCCAAAAACCAAGTCTTGCGAATCCTCTGAGAGAAGAGGAAAACAAACCCAAGGCCGGGAAAGACCAAGCAGGCAAGAAGAGCAGGAGCAAGAGCAGGGCGGCACAAAATGGAGCGCGGCCAACTTGTGTTTTCCTCTCCCGCAGCGGCCGGCCGCAGCCTGCCGGCGTTACCTTTCCACGTTCGTGCCCGAGTCCGTGATCGTTGCGTCCAGCCCGGGACGTCCATTGCGGCGCTGTCGCTGTCGCTGGCATCGGCCGTCTTATGCGTATCGCGGGCCTCTGGATGTTTTTTGGAGTGGGTTGGTGCCTGGGTAGGGGGGGGTGGGGTGGAGCCTGTATGGGCCGGGCCGTACCCATCGATCGACCCACCGGCCAAGTCCAGCGTCTGGCGGGATCCAGGTCGTTCGTGCGCTCTCGCCATGGTTTTCCTTTTCCACGACAAGAAGAAGATAGCGCCCCGGCCGGCCGGCTGGCTCAGTCTTGGCCGAAACGGACTCGCAGCTAGCTAGACAGTCCATCTGCAAGCGAATACCGATCCCGTCCCTCGCCCTGCGCGCGTGCGAAACGTGCGAAACGTGCACAACGTGAAGGATCGGATCGTCCGAGCCGGCCCGGAGGTATTCGCATCGTGAACTCTACGGTACGGAGCCAGCGACCAGCCAAGCCAAGGCAAGCCAAGGCCTAACAGGACGCAGCAGGTATCCATCCGCGTCTACTAACGTACTTGCGACGTCTTGATTGCTGGCCGAGTCCCTGTCGATCACTGCAGTTCTCTTCCGTTCTCTCGCCGTGCGTTCTCTCCGCCGTTCCCGCGCGCGCAGAGCCTCTGCTTGGCGCGCAGCAGCGTTCCTCTTGCGGCGGCTTCCTGCCTACAATATGAACGCGCGAATCGGACAGGAACTTTTTTCGAAAAAAACTTTCCTCTCTTTGTTCTGCTCTGCTCTCGCCTTCTTCTCCCTCGGCCTCGCGCCGGCGAGACACGCTCCCGGCGCGGCGTCTCGCGACCGCCGCGCGCCGCGCCGCGCGCGCTGCCGCCCGCGCCGCGCGGCCTGGAGGCCGGGAGGTACGCGCGCGCGCGCGTCCCCGTCCGCGTCCGGCCCCGCGCGCGGGCGGTCTCTCGGCTGGGACTCGGAACTTGCGCTGCTTTCGAACCCGGGTCCCTCCCTGCCTCCCTCCCTCCCTCGCATCCAGCCCGACGGAGCCGCTGCGGCGCGGACCCGGCGCCCTCCGGCGGGCCGAGGCGCGGCCGCGGCTCTGCGTCGCGCCTCGGGGCTGCGACTCGCGCGAGGCCGAGCGCGAGCGTGAGCGGGAGCGTAGCAGCAGCATTCGCGCGGCGGCGGCAAGATTCCTGGCCTCAAAGAGGAAAAAACACGAGGCGAGGGAGCCAGGGAGCCAGGGAGCCAGCGAGAGAGAGGGAGAGCGCGCGTTTCGCGCCCTTTCCGCGCGCGGCGCGCAAGTGCTTTATCCCGCGCGGGAAGTGCGTATATCCGGTGCGCGGTTCTGAACTTCGCCGCGGCCAGTCCTCTTTTCCCTCTCCCTCGAAAAGGGGAAAAAAAGGATAGAGACATGAGAAAGAAAGAAAGAAAGAAAGAAAGAAAGAAAGAAAGAAAGAAAGAAA
>BGKB01000011.1:371445-626864 GCA_003116975.1 Aurantiochytrium sp. KH105
AAAGAAAGAAAGGAAGAAAGAAAGGAAAACCAAGCTTGTGCACAGGAGCTCGAGCTCCGCGGCCGGTCCCAGCTCCGCCCGCCCTCCCTCCCTCCCCCCCTTCCTCCCCGCGCGACTGGCCGCCCCACGCGGCTCGCGGCCGTTCCGGGGTCTGGCCGCGCGGCGACGCAGAGCGCGAACGTATGTGCGAGCCAACAGACGCAGAGGTAGAGACAGACAGGCAGACAGACAGACAGACAGACAGACAGACAGACAGACAGACAGACGCAAGCAAAGACTGAAGGAGGAAAGAAGCCAACCGCCGACTCCCTCCCGCAGCTGGCTGAGCCTACGCGCGCAGAGCAGAGAAGAGGAGACGGCGAGACGAGGCCGCGCAGAGCAGACAGCAAACCTCGAACCCGAGCATCGAATCCGGAGAAGAAGAAGTTGAAGGACCCGAAGGAGTTGAAGAAGAACGCGGAGAAATTGAACCAAGTCGAAGAACTCGAGCACGATGGTCCACTCGGCAGATCAGCAGACCAAGGGCGTGGAGAAGGCCGACACGAGCGCGGCAGGCGACAAGGCCAAGGCTGGCGTCAAGGCGGCAGCAGCGGCGGCGTCGGGACAGACGCATGATGACCGCGTCGTGAGCAAGACGCTCACGTACCTGCGCAAGAAGACCCTCGTCAACGAGTTTGGCTGCCATGGCAAGAGCAAGCTCTAAACGCGCAATCAAGTTGCTAGAAGTCAGGAGCTTGGCATGCTTGCTCTTCTTTGAGAGTGAAAGCATGATGTGCTTGCTCTTCATGGCTTGCCTTTCAAGCATGGCCTGCCTTTCGACGTGAGTCGTGGGTGGGCGGGCAGACTGGCGAAATCGTAGAAAATAAACAGCTACTCCTGTGTACATAGAATAACCACAATATCAAATCAATGCTCAAGTCCGCTTTTTCTCCCTCCTCCTTCACCTTATCATTCATTCCCTCTTCGCCGTTGTGGTTCTCTTACTTAGCATGCTCCATCATCCATGTGTGCAGTCAGCTACAGCACCAGCAGCACCAGGAGCACGCACAATGATGCCCGGATCCTTGTGCACGCAGACGCACGCATCATCAAGACGCTGTGCACCAGCCTTCCTGCATTCTTGACCAGGCTAGTGGCCACACCAATCTGCACTACTATACCTAAGCTCAACAAGCTATTTGCACTGCTAGCTCCTACCGCCGCGATAACTGGTCGGCCTCCCCACCGGGCGCGCAGGCGCTGCAAGGCACGCGCGGCAAGAAGATGCGCCGCGTGCAACTTGTGCAAGCTGTAGAAGATGGCGACTTCTTTGTTGCCTTCGGGTACACCTGGCTACTGTGTATAGCACGTGCCCTTCAGCCACGGGCTCCGGCACCTGCCGCCTCGCGCCTCGCCTCGTCTCGTCTCTCGCCTCGACAGGCTGCGCGTCCCGGAGGCCGGAGGGTGACGGGGGCGGGAGCGGAGCGGTCCGGAGGCGGCACGGAGTCCAGTTTCCGTGCGGCCCCGACGGCGGTTAGCAGGGGCGCCTGGACCAGCACCGCGCCGGAGACTCATGGCGCCAAGAATGGACAACTGGGACACACTCTTCCTTGCTTGTGCGCCCAAACCCAAGCAGGCAACAGCAAGCAACCCGGTACACAAGCGACGGCGAGCGAGCGATTCGGAGAGACCCGAAACTCCGCGCGGCCTCGAGGACCGGCGGCAAGCCGGCATCGAGGTGGCGTCCGCACGCAGAAAGCGCGAAAGAGCGCGGAAGAGCGCGAGCTCGCAGCTCCGCAGCGCGAGAAGAGAAGAGAAGAGAAGAGACGCGAGAGCGCTCTCGATAGGCGCGCGCGCGCGCGCGCGTCTCGCGAGGGTTAGTCGTGGAACGTCACCCGGTTGAAGGAGAGCGAGACGAGAAAAGGAAAGATGGACAAGATCAACAAGCTGCAGCAGCAGGCGACGAGGACTCTACGCCAAGGAAGCTTTCGACTCAGCAGTGACGAGGATGGTGAGGAAATGCACGATATCGACCTCGACAAGGACGTCTTTGCGTCCCCGGTAGGACCGGCAGAGTCGAGCGGAAGCCGCACAAGCTCCGTATCGAGCGACTCCAGAAGGCGTGGCTGCAGCCATCATGATGAGAATCGCCCCGTCAACATTGAGCTGGCTGTGCTCGCAGGATTCTCCGGCCTGGCGTCCCTTGGCTTCATGCTGGGATCCCTCGCCGTCTGCGTCATGCACGGGGGCGCAACGGGGCTCCCTGTGGTAGCAATTGCTGGACTCCAAGCTGTCAGCGTGGCCATTTGCGCGGCTACGGCCGCTTGGGCGATGAACAGAGCCTGTCTCTGGCGGCAGCGCGTCGTCGAGTCTCTCCTCCTCGGTATCGTTGCCTCCTTTGGTCTCACAGTGTCCATCCTCGCCATTGCAGACCTCGTGGGCCAGACCGAACGGGCGCAGCCCCGCATGCTCACGGGTCTTTCGGTGGCCATGAGCATTGTCCAGGTCTGGTTTATCGTGCTGTCGCGCTGGCTATCACAGAGCATGCCCGAAGGCTCCTCGACGACTCTCGTGCACCACATGGCCGCCCTCGACGTGGCGTGCCTTTTCCAAGGCATTGCCGTGGGCGTCTGCTCCTGGCTCGAGAACAGGGACGTCGAGCACGATACCCGTCTCGACATTTTAGCCACCTTGTTGGTGAGCATGGGCGTCTTTATCTACGCGGTGGTCATGTTGCTCATCATTAGCAGCACTGAGACGCGCAAGCGCGGCTCTAGTGGTAGCGACGCGGGATCGCAGTCTTCTTCCCCGCGTTCTTCGCAATTTTTCGATTTTGATCTCGGCATGCATGGCGATCCGTACGCGTTTCATTCATCGCCAGTTGCGCTCGCATGACCTTTTCCATCATTGTATCCTGAACTCAATCCCAAAAATTCTTTACTCTATGCCTTTTCTTGTTCTCCTGCAATTAAGACTGAGATTTATTCGCTAAAGGCTGAGCCCTAAGCAGAGCTCCATTCTACGAACTCTCAAGGCTACACCCAAGAAAAAACTGTGCTCCGAGGTCCTTTCATCAAGGGCTACACCCTAGACAAAACTTTGCTCGAGATCCTTTCATCGGGGGCTACACTCTTCTCGAGGTCCTTTCATCAAGGTCTACGCTCAAGTCATCGATCGCTCCAGCCCTTGATGGTCACCTCTTCCTCCATGATGATGTGACAGGTGTCATCGGTAGGTTGAGGTTTTGTTACGCGCGGTCATGCAAAATCCAGCGTCTTGCTCAGGTTGCACGATGAAATGTGCTTCCTATGCTGGAACAGCGAACTGCAGTTTGTAGTTGATCGCACCTTTGTGATCCGTACAAGTAAAGATCTAGCCTGATACTCAAGATTTTGTGCGGGCTTCAACGTCGATGTTGGAAAAATTGTCTCTTTTTTGCAGGGACACTGCCTACCTTGGAGAGAGAGAATTGCCTTGGCTGATATTTTGATTCAAGAATACGATAATCGCCAACGCAGAGAAAGGCAAAGAGTCGCTTGGTCTTTGGGTCAGCCTTTATCTTTTCCCGAATGAAAGGAGCAGAGGTTGCTGCCTGCTGGCGACAAGAACTACAAGGGAATCTCAATCAAGGGCAACAGAGATCATCATCGCACATTTGAGTTTGAATCTCGTAGGTGGACTAGTCTAGGTAGGATACAGAACTTGCGGGAGGCAAAGCAAAGACCTGCCCCACGAAAGCACAAAATGGCTCGCGGGGAAATCAGAGAAAACATAACACACAGAAAAAAACAAAAAGAGGGGTAAAGAACACACCAGAGAGCACGATTGAAATAGAGCAGAGCAGAGCAAAAGCAGAGCACGCCAAAAACAAAATACCACATACAGCGCCGCAATAAGGGGGAGAGCACTTGAAAAAGGAATAAAAGGAAAACGCTGACGCGTTATCCGGCTCTTGAATCGCATGACGACGTTTGTTTGTTTGTTTGTCGCTTGTCGTTTGTGTTTGTCAGAAAGAAAAGAGTTTAGGTCGGATGCTGTGGGGTCTTGAGTCTCGAGAGTGTCGTTCGTGAAGAACGGCAAAGGAAATGTCTGTGGAAAAGTGGAAGAAGAGAAGAAATGACAGGCACACACTAGCGAGAGAGAGATATCTCTCCTCTTTAGTGCTTGGCCTTCTTCTTGGGCTTCTCATCCTCGTCAGAGTCGCTGTCCGAGGACGAGTCGTCGTCACTGCTCTCCGCAGCGTCGCGCTTCTTGGAGGAGGCCTTCTTGACCTCCTCCTTCTCGTCATCGGAGTCGTCCGAGTCGGAGTCGGACGAATCCTCGTCGGCGGCAGCAGGCTCGCTGGCGGGCTCCTCCTGGGCCTTCTCAGCCTTGGTCTCCTCCTCATCTTCAGAGTCGTTGAACTCGACGCGCTTGGGGTTCTTCTTCTCCGGGGCGGCATCGTTGGAGGCGGGCGCGGCGTCGTCGCCGTGGGCAAAGCGGCAGGTGTCGCCAAACTTGCACGAACCGTTGTTCTGGAACGCGAAGCAGGGCTTCTTGGCGAAGCCGCCGCCGTTGTTGAAGCTGTTGCCGCCAGCAGGGGCGCCAGCGCCGTGCGAGAAGCGGCACGAGTCGCCAAACTTGCACGAACCGGACTTCTGGAACGAGAAGCAGACGCGGTCACCGCCGCCCTGGCGCTCGTTGCGGCCACCCTGGTTGCCACCAGCGGGGCGGCCCTCGGCAAGAGCGACGGCGATGTTGCGGCCGTCCATGTCGACGCCGTTAAGGGCGCCCATGGCCTTGTTGGCGGTGGCCTCGTCGGCAAAGCTGACAAAGCCAAAGCCGCGCGAGCGGCCAGTGTCACGGTCGGTGCACAGGCGCACGAAGGTGGGCTCGCCGTGGGCGCCAAAGGTCTCGCGGAGCGAGTCCTCGGTGGCGGACCACGGGAGGTTGCGCACGTAGAGCTTGGTCTCGGTCATCTTGCTTGCTTGTCTGAGTCTGGGTCTGGGTCTGAGTCTAGGTCTTGGTCTTGGTTTGGACTTGGAATTGCGGGTCTGGGTAGCCTGGGATTGATTGCCTCTCCGCTCCCTGCTCTCGTCTCTCTTGTCTGTCTGCGTCTGTCGGTGCTTCTTCGAATCAAAGCCCGCCGGTTCTGGGCCAGAACCAACCAATTTCCTCCAGACGGGTGGGTGGGTGGGTGGTGGCCACGCGCGGCGGCGGGATCTCCCTGCTGCCCCCGCCTTTTGACTGGCTGCGGCGAAAGTCGTTCGCGCGGACCAGTCAATCCCGGGACCCCAGCGCGCGCTCACGGCTCGCTCGGAGGCTCGCTCGGAGGTTGCCGCCGCTGTAACGTCTGGAACGCTGGCTTGATCAGAACTTCTGGAGCGTCTATCCGTTGAGTGGAGTTGGATTGCCCGGCGGCGGCGTCGATGCTTGCGCGAGGTGTGAAGTAAATAAAGCGAGGGAGGAGCTGCGCGCGGGAGAGCAAAAGGGGAGGAGAAAGGATGGGAGGAGGACTTGACAAGATTGGGCTTGGCTGCGGCCGAAGTCATGTGTTCTTTCGATTTTACACTTCATGGACGGCGAGCGTGACGGCGTCCTGGTAAAGTACGAGCCTGGAGGCCCTCGTTGCAGTTGACGTCAGTGAAGTTTTGCGTGAGGCTGTCCCCAGACGAGGACTGGTAACCGCAGTGCAGCTGCCGGTGGCGGCTCAAGAAAACAGCGTTGTACGCTCAAGATGCAGAATAGAAGGGCCGCTTGCGTCGCTCGGCCCGGGTAGCGGCCGGCGGAAGCGGCCCGGCCACACTCACATGTCAACCAGAGTTCCTACTTGGGCCATGGCATGGCGGGATGCCACAGAGCAGGTGCGATGTGATGCGTCATCAGCCGCAGCTGCAGCGCAGAGGGAACGGACCTTATGGACGCGAGCGAAGTCTGCACCTCATGCGGCTGGCGATTGGTGTGGTGGCTGGCCGTAAGCCAAAGCGCCTCAACAGGGAAAGGAAAGGAGAAGGGACGAGGTTAATTTCCACCGAGACGCAAGCGAGGGCGAAGCTGGCACACTCGAGCGAGCACGCGCGTGTGTAAAACGCACCCACCAGCTCTGAAAGCCAGAAACACAAGGAGTGAGGAAAACTCTTGACTCATCGAATGCCTGACTTTTCGAAAAGACTATGGCCGGAACCGAAAATCAACCAGCAGCCAGCTGAAACTTGCACAAGACAGACAAGGTCTTGTCGTTGGCTGCTCAGGAGACAGCGCAAGAAACAGGAGGCAGAAACAGGCAAGCTCTTGACCGGGACGCATTACGCCGGACTGACACTAGTCGATGCGTCCCACGGCAATTTCAAGAAAAGGAAAAACGCGAGAAAGCTTCATAAGAGCATCTGGCTGCTCCCCGTAGCTGTAGGAGGTGGATGAAAGACTCGAAAATCCACATTTACGGTTTTGCAGACCGCGGCTGTCTGACAGTAAAACGGCACGCTACCATGGGATAGAGAGGACCAAGACGTAATGGGGCAAAGGTAGATGCTCATGACTACGGATAGGGTTATGGACGCCTTTTTCTGATGTTTAATCGGACCAAAAAAGGCTGCAATTTCAATGGAAAGTTTCGAGTTCGTTAGTCACGCAATTTTGAAGGCTTGTATCGACTTGCTGCAGAAAATCTGCCGTCACCTGGAGGGCTCGATTTCATCACTGTCATCGTCGAGAGAAGTTGCAAACTTGGTCAATTCTATCGAGGACGAGCATGGGATGAACGATGACAAGGCAAGGCAGAATTCTGGACGTGTCCCTCCCTCCCAATGGCGCAGACGATGACATCCTGTGCATGGATCCGCATGGGGGAGTACTACGCTTGGTAAGTATGCTTCGTTGTGGTATGCTTCCTGGTTCTTGTCGGCCTGTGCGACAGACTTCGCTGAGCGGAGCACCTGTAATTGACCAAAAAAATCAAGGAGATAGTCTTTTTTTTTTTCCCTGGAAAAAAAAAGGGCGTTCTCAGGAGAACGGGTTCCTTCCGGTTCCACGGCTCCCAAGCCAGCGGCCGAAAAACTCGGGCTGGATGCAATCGAGTCGTCCGAAAGCGCAGCTGCAGCGACTGCGAAGCCCTGGGGCCTGAAGACAATGACCGACGCGGACAGCTCGTACGCAAGCGGCAGCAGCCGGGTGTCTGATTGGGTGCTGTGAGCAGATCTGGATGACGCAAATCCTTGTCGGCCCGGGATCCGAGGACACGATTGACGTTACAGTGCTTGGAAACCCTACAAGAGTTTCGATCTCTCGTCGGCCACCATGGCCACAGCCGCGCCGCTCCACGGAGGCCCGGGAAGCCGTTGCGGGGGTCGCACGAGATGGCGACGTCAATCTATCTCGAGACGAAGATGCCGCGTCGCGGTCGATTGTCTTGCCCTGGGACCTTGCGCGTTGAAGGCAGGCAAGGCAAGCAGGCTGCAGCTGCAGAACGAACGCGCGAGGCGCAGTTATCTCACAATAGCGACATACTTTG
Source organism: Aurantiochytrium sp. KH105 (assembly GCA_003116975.1). Taxonomy (NCBI): domain Eukaryota; class Bigyra; order Thraustochytrida; family Thraustochytriidae; genus Aurantiochytrium; species Aurantiochytrium sp. KH105. The sequence continues at coordinate 378,914 of BGKB01000011.1, forward strand.
CATCACCTTGCAGGCAGGCGCCAGCTGCAGCCTGCGACAGCCTGGCTGGCCGGCCCCGTACGCGGCAGCATACGTATACGTACGCTGTGCGAAGCTAGCTCTCCCAGTAACCATGAAAAGGGTTGTGTCGTTCCTGTAGTTCTTGTCGTGCGTGCGTGCGTGTGGCGTCAAAATAGCAAGCGCGAGAAAGCGACCGAGCGTCGGATTGGCTCGTCATTCTTGCTGGTTCTTGCAAGCAACTGCAACTTGAAAGGCATGCGAGAAGTCCGCGTACGTTACCATTCGAAGAAAGGGCGTCGGAGTTGGGTCCTTGGGTCAATTTATCTTTTTACAGATCTTTGCATCGAATGTTCATTTCCGTCCGATTCACCAATGCATCCGTCCCATCCCAAGTCGCCCTGAGAGGCGCGAGCAGGACCGTCACAGGAGCCGCCTGCGATCGATGGCATCGATCGCACGGGTCGGAACCCAGTCGGAAGCACGCCCAGATCATGCTTTTCTTCCAGGAACTGCGCGGCAACCTCACTTGTCGCGGCCTGCAGCCAGCAGCAGCAACTGCTGCAGTCCGTGCTGCCTGCCAGCTGGCGGAGGGCAGGCAGGAGAGAAAGAAAAGCCTCCATGAATCCACCACCGTGGCCACGCTCGGCTCACCGCGCCGCCATCTCGAATCGACTGGCTGCTGACCTGCCTGCTGATTCGATAAGGAGGTCCTCGCTTTGCTTTTTTGCTTTTCTTTGCTTCGCTCGCTCGCAAACGCAGCTTGGCTGGCGACTGACTGCCAGGCAGGGGACACCAAGATGGCGGCAGGGGCTGCCGATCTCGGTCTCGGGAGGCGTTGCGATTCCTGGGCAGCGAGACCGCCGTGGCGAGCAGAGGTTTTGCGTGACATGGCACGGCGGCATGGCAGCAGCGATCTTTCACGGATTTCAACGCGAGGCCTTTCTTTTCCCAATCATCCATCAATTCATTCATTTATCCATGCAAATAAAGAAAACGAATTTTGTCCAAACGCAAGGACGCCACGATTGGCCACGCTGCGCCGCGTCAACTTGAAGGCGATGCGAGCAGCGCGGCCGCCCTTGGTTTGGTCCATCTGAAATAAAACCTAGGTGCCATGCGAGCGAGCACCTCGCTCGCTGCAACAGAAATGCGACACAAATAAGAAGCTAACTGCGGCCAGCGAGAAATCCCGGCAGGCGCTCGCACCTTCGTTCACGAGGCAACGTCGGCCGTCCATTGTCGGCAGCAGCTGCAGCAGCCAGGCCGCGCCGCAGCCAGCCATTGAAGCTTGCGTGGATGGATGGATGGATGGATGCAACGCGGCGGGGAAGGGAAAGGGGTCGGAGCCGCGCAGTCGGCGCGGCGCGGGCGGACTCGGACGGCCGCGAAGGAGGCGCCACGGCGACTCGCGAAGCGCGCGCCCGGTGGGCGAGCGGAGGGCGGCGGGGGCAGCTGGGGAGGCGCGCGGAGGAAGACACAGCGTCGGAGCTGCAGCTACCGGTGGGCTGTGGGCATCGCGAAGCAGAGCAGGACACACCAGCGGCCAATGCCCCGCGAGAGGGGCACATAAGTACAGGACCCAGCGATAGTTTCAGTGTCTCTCCAATTCATAGACGCCGGGTCCCGCGCGCGCACACATCGCGAGGTTTGAGGGAGAGATGGTCTCGCAGGTCCCACAGCAGCGTGCGTGGTGCAGCTTTAGGGGCGCTTCCAGCTGGGCCCGCCGTCAAGCGACTGCGGGCGTGTCCAGCGAGGGCGAACCCGCAGCAGGGCCGAAACGACTTCACGGTCCTGTAGAGGCGCGCGTGGCACGCAAAGACGCGGCGAAGACGCCGTGGTCGCACGCGCCCGGCTCCCGGTTCTTTTCTTTTCTTTTCTTTTCTTTTCTTTTCTTTTCTGTCCCTCTCCTTTTCCTTGCCGGCCACTCCGGGCCGCGCGCGCGGTCGCCGCCTCGCGCCTGGGGCAGCGCGAGGCGACGCGAGGCGACGCGAGGCGGGCGGCCTCTCTCGCGCGCGCCAGGCCGCGCGTCTGGCAGGCCGCGATGCGGCGGGCGTGCGGCCGTCGTTCCTGAGAGCGCTTTGGAAACTTCACGAAAGGTGCAAAGAAGGCCGCCGCGGCCGATGGGACGCGCGAGTAGGAGCTGAGGGATGGGACGCGACGGCGGCGGCTGCGGGAAAAACTAGGGGCCGATCGGCCGCGCAACTCTGCCTCTCGGCGTCTCTGCGTCGGGGGCCCAGAGTAGATGGGTAGAGCCGTGCGGGGAGAGTTGCGCTCTTTTCTGCGAGCATGGGCACGGCGGACAGGCGTAATTCTATGGGGGCTTTGACGGGTGAGGCTAGTGACAGAGGGAGAAGGTGGAGGGGTGCAGCCTCACAAGGAAAGGGGGCGGCTGTGAGGGAGCGTCGGTTGGGAGGGCGCAGAGGGACGGAGACTGGTCACCTGGCGAGTCACCGTGCCGGACATACCACAGTCCAGAGCAAGCGAGCAAGCAAGCGAGCAAGCAAGCAAGCAAGCAAGAGAGAGCAAATGGCAAGCAAAGCTAGCGAAGAAAAGCGATGCGTTGCGCCTCTTTCCGGTCTCCCTCCAGGCACGTGCGATCGAAAGGATCAAGAAGAAAGAGTATGGCATTGAATTGGATTGGTTTGAATGCGATCGCTGTCGCGGGCGCGTATGTATCATTTTCCTGTTGGTCAGCCTCGATGCGTTGCAATGCATTGCATTGCAATCCAAGAAATGCAAGAAGTGTATACCCTGGCGCGACGTGGCGATCGTAATGTAACGCGACGCCACGCGACGCCACGCCACGCGACGCGACGCGACACGCGCGAGCAGTCTAATTGCGGTGTATCATGAGGTGTATCATCCGTGGGAAGCTGTGCAATGCAGCCCTCTCCGACGCCTTGAGTCGTTGTTTCGCGGTGCAGATCTTCTTATCTTTGCACGCTCTCTTGCATTGTGAATTGGCGCGATCTGTTGATCAGATTGTGGAGTGAATTGCGTTGCGATTCTCCGGAGTCTTTGGCGGTCGTGGACACGCGCCACACCACCGTGAAGCGACGTCGCGACGCGTCGCCTTTCGTCTCGTGGACGATCAAATTTTGACTCGCGCGCCACGCGACCTGTGCGTCTTGCGCGCGCGGCAGCCTGCCCCGCGCACCACTCGGGTGCATTCTCGAGAGACCGACATGAACCAGTCCAAGCGGCAACCGTCGTGCCGCCCTCTGCGTTTCCTGTTTTTTCAAAGTCATTCCTCGAAATCCTTTTTCTTGATGTTCCCGTCCAGCCGTGTATGTCTCCTGCGTCCGTGCTGCGATCTGTTGCGTCTATTACGCAGCGAGTCCGTCGTCGCGGTGTCTGGTCTGTCGCCCTCAGGCAGTCAGGCGGACGGGTGTAGGCTTTCCGTGTCCTTGCCTGCCTTGCGTCTGTCCTGGCCAACGACGAAGTCCCGGAAGCAGGCAAGGCAAGGCAAGATGCAACAAAGCAGAGAAACAGTCAAGATAGCGACGCCAGCCAGCCAGCTGGCCAGGCGCGCTCGCTCTCTCCTCCCGCAGCGTCCCACAGCGAGGGGAATTGGTAGCGGTCAGGCGGGGCGGCAAGCGTGTCATGCTGTAACGAGACGGGCGGCCACCATGGCCAGTCGAGCCAGGCAGCCAGGCAGCCGCCAGCTGGCTGGCTAGCCTCCTGCCTTTCTTTCTTGTCCCCTGCGCTCCGCCGTCGCCTCGTCCGCCCGGCCGCGCGGGCCTGCGCGCCTTGTGCACATACCGCTGCGCGCGGGCCTGCGCGCCTTGCGGCCGCCGCCAAAGGGCGCCAAAGGGCGGGCAGGCGGGCAGGCGGGCAGGCGGCTGGTCTTTCTTTCTTCCTTTCTTTCTTTCTTTCCTTCTTAATCTTTTTTCCTTTTCTTCCGCCGGCCGCTGCCTGTCTTTTTGTCGCGATGTTTCCCCCCTCACGCGCACGCTTTCTTCCTGCTCTCGCGGCGCTTCCTCCCTGCCTTGCCTGGCCGCCCTCGGCGGAGTCCAAGTTCCGCGGCAGGCGTGGCCGCTCGACTCCAGGCATGCACGCGGGAGAGGCACGAGGGCTGCAAGCAAGCAAGCGAGCGAGGAAGACGGCGGTCTGCACCGCTTCGCTCCGCTCTGCCCGCCCTCCCGAGGGCCGGCGCTCTCTCGGGGTTGCTTTCTTTTCCTTTCGCTCTGCTCTCCTTTCATTCCCCCTTTCTTCCTCTGCGGCGGCTGCTCGCCGCGCGGCGGGGCTTAGCGTTCCGCATAGGAGAGGTCTAGGCCCCGCGTTCCGACAGGACCATTGTGCAGGCGGAGGCGAAAGCAGTTCCCCAACCCGGCGACGCGAGAGAGTGAGGCGAGGCGAGGCGAGGCAGGGCAGGGCAGGTAGGCAGACAGACAGACGCGAGGAAGGTCGCGCGCAAGCTCGCTCGCTCGCTCGCTCGCTCGCGCGTGGGCCGCCTGGCGCACGCTCGATCGGTCGCACGCCCGCGCACGCGCAACGGAGAGGCGAGGCAAGGCGAGGCGAGGCAAGGCGCGGCTCGCTGTCTGGCGGAGAATCTGGCCGCGCGTTCGGCCGGTCTCGCCAAAGCGCAGGATTTGAATTTTCTCTCTATCTCGCCCTTGTTTGCTCTGCTGCTGGCGTCGTGTCGCGTCGCCCGAAAGAGCTGGCCGAGCAAGGTCGAGACGAGTGGAGCAGAGCCGAGTGCTGAGCCGACGGAGCGACCGTGCCCGACTGACTGGCCGCCACTTTTCTTTCTTCCTTTCTTTCTCTCCTGTTCTTCTTCTCTTTTATCACCTTTTTCGCTCCGACGAGCGAGCCAGGCAAACAGAAAACCCGCTCAGGCACCTCGCTCGGTACGACCGACCGTTCGCATTTCGCTGGCTGCTCGAGCGCGACGGCCGCATCTGCGTCGCCAAGTCATCGTTGGGGCCGCTGCCGCCGTTGGTGCTGGCTGTTTCCCGAGCTGTGCGGTTCCCCCTTCTCTCGCGGAGGCCTCTTCCCTGACTTCTTTCTCTCCCTCTTTCCCTTCCGCCGCGCCCGCGCCTGCAAGCAAAAAGCCTTTGCGCGCGAGCTCAGGCTCAGGCTCACGCCGCCCTCGTCTTGCCGCCCGGCCCCACCCGCGCGCGCGCGCGCACGTAAGCCCGCCCCGCCCCGCCCCACCCGTCGGCCTCGGCAGCGCTGCCTTGCAAGGCGGCGCTCGTGAAGCCAGGAAGACGGCGCCTCCAGGCCACGACGCAGGCGCCATGGCATCCATGGAGGCCTTGAGCAAGGTGGAGGCTGTGACCAGCAAGGGCGTGCGCGAGAGCGACGGCCAACGCGACTGGAAGGCCTTCAAGATGACCGCCGCCGACCAGCCGGGCTTCAAGGCGCGCAAGGAGGGCGTCTTCGCCGCGACGCGCCACACGCCACAGTTCCCGGCAAAGCGTGCACCGCAAGCCGCCACCGCCAGTGCTGCTGCTGCAGACGAGGCCAAGGACGACGGCGAAGCAGTAGCCAGGAGGGCCGCCAGCGACGCGGCCGTCAACGGTGCACCCGCGCTGCAGGAGAGCCCCAGCGCCTGGTCAGAGCTCGTCGAGCCGGAGACGAAGCGGACGTACTGGTTCAACAGCAGCACAGGCGAGACGGCGTATGAGAAGCCAGCCTCCGCTGCGGCGTCAACCAAAGCAGCAGACCATCAAGGAGGAGCGAAAAAAGGTGAAGCCCCTACTTCTGCAACTGCAGATGCCCAAGTAAAGACCGGGGCTGCAAATCTCAAATCGACCGCGAAGCGCACACGCGCACGCACCACCGACGCCGACACAAGGACAACCACCACGTCGGCCTCCGCGTCTTCGTCGGCGACGATGATGAACGAGGGCCGCAAGCGCGCCGCCTCGGGCGTCGCGTCGCAGCTCAAGCGCCAGCGCTTCTCGAGCGAATCGAGAAATCCGCTCGAGCAGGCGCAAAACGCCCTCGCCCGCCAGCAGGCTCTGCAAGCCGCCGCCGCACGCGCCATCCCGGGCGCCACGCCCGCCGCCACCGTCGTAGCCGACGCGCAGCAGGCCGAGGCCTCCGCTTCCGCCGCCAGCGCCGAGGCCGCTGCCGCCGCGGCAGCCGCTGACGCAGCCCGTCAGTGGACGCGCGTGCTCGATCCCACCACGCGCCGTACCTATTGGTTTCACAAGCAGACCCGCGAGACGACCTGGACGAGGCCAGCAAGCCTTGGCCCGGAGCGTAAGAACTATTGGCTTCGCAGCCGAGATCCGGACACGGGCAAGCTCACCTGGTACAATAGGAAAACCGGCGAGCCCCGTCGCACCCATCCGCTTGCAGGATGATGATTTTCCCCATGATTATCTATGATGAGCACGTGCACGAAGCCCGCAGTGCTCCTCCCTCCATACACAATCCTGAGACAAAACAGTCAGACACTCATACCATATGGGCGAGGGTCGCCGCCACAAGTATTTGCGGCAACTCCGTCCCTTTTTTCTCCTTTACTGCTCTGCGTGCCCATTTGCGGTCCACTTCAGCAAGTTCATTCATTCATGAGACACGCGTCATGGGCCACAGAGCTCGTTGGCGGCGTCGTGTTGCGCCGCACGGGAAAAAAAAATGAACGATACGTACTCGAACCTACTCAATAGACGACGACAAGGAACACGATCGAACGGGACGCGGCCGAGTTTGGGAGAAAAGTCCTTCTCGCGCCGTCGTGACTCTGTTTTTGTTTTTGTTTTTGAACCATCCGCTTTCCGTCCAAGCCGCCGCTTGCGCCTCGAAAACTTTTGAGTCTTCTTCTTATCCGTATTGTAGCTAGCCAGAACCTGAACCATGAGGTTTTTTCCTTTCCTCGCATCAAGTCTTGTTTGTCTTGACAACCGTGAGATTGGTTGTATACCTGAACCATGAGGTTTTTTCCTTTCCTCGCATCAAGTCTTGTTGTTTTGACAACCGTGAGATTGGTTGTATACCTCTCCTCACATCAAAATTGTCTCTTTGAATGTGAGGTCCCTTCTATACGTTTCCTGCGCATCAAAGTTTGTCTTGAGAACCGTGAGATTGGATTCATCTCCTCTAATCGATTTCCTCGCGTTGTGAGTTAAGATTGTCTTTGTGGATTATGAGGCTTCATTTTCACGTTTCCTATGCATCAAGTCTTGTTTGTCTTGCGAACCTTGAGGTGTTCTTAAAACTCTCCTCACATCCGATTTTCTCGCATTGTGAGTTATTAAAATTGTCTTTTTGAATGATGAGACCCCTTTTTCTGTTGATAGATCTTTCCTACGCTTAAAGTCCTTGCGAACGATGATGTTTTGCTTGTCCTTCGCATCAAGATTTATTTTTAAACCCAATGTCTTGTCTTTGTCGACCATTGCACTTTGATCGAGAAAAACAACGCGCCGCTTTTACATTCGTTCCATTCAAAAGAAGAAAAGTTATTTTACACAGGCAAGGAACTAAGATGATCTCCTTCTGGCAAAAAGTCCTTCAAGCAAGTAATCTCCAAGCAACTAAAATACGGCCAGACTTGCACGAAAGAAGACAGCGCCCAAATTTCTTTGGGTGCGGACATTCAGTACTTTTTGGTGCAAGCGAGCATGAAAGATAAATTGGCAATGGCCTTGCGCGAGTTCGCCCGACTCACAGACCCCCAGAGGGATGCAAGAACAAACTAAAAGAAAGAGGAAAAATAAAAGGGCTTTTAGACGCGATCAGGCAGATTCTCGACAAAAGTTGCAGTCACCTTGCACACTTCACGTCGCAAAAGCCGCAGCAAGGGATCGAGGCTGGCCTTGTTCGGCTCCTCAAAAACGCGCTTCGTCGTGCACGAGACATCATAATTACGCGCGTCGACGCCATTGGCAATGTCTGGCATCTTCAAGGTACCGCGAGCCTCCGTCACTTCGGCCCCATCAGGCCCCACCTCGCAAGTAGCTTTCCAAGAGAGACTTGCAGACATATCATAAACACCAGCAGGCTTGCCGCGCGCAAGAATAATCTGCGCGTCACCATCAACCTTGCTCACCTTGTCCACAAAGACGACCGCTTTGCGTCCATCCACGACAGTCTCGACGCGCACAGTGCCGAGCGCCTCTTCCAGGCCCTGCTGTGCCGCCTTGGACACGTCGCGCTCCTCCCACGTCGTTCCATTGGCATTCCACGCAGACGTCGACGAAGTACTCCGCTTGACAGCATCAGCAGATGCAGTGCTGGGACTCGGAGAGGCAGACTCGCCGGTGCTCGAGTTGAGACGTGCTGGACCCTGGTTTTGCTGCAGCAAACGCTCGTCCTCGGCCGAGCGTTGCGTGCGAAAGTAGCAATAGCCCTTCTTCCGGGTCTCTTCCAAGATCTTGCGGTCCTCCTCATCGAGCTCAACGTCGCTGTCGCCCTCGGCCTCGCGCTTTTCGCGAGCCTCGCGCGCACGCTGACGCCGCTCCTCGGCCTCCTTTTCGCGCTGCGCCTTTTCCGCAGCTTCCTTTGCCTTGCGCTCCTCTTCGATGCGCTTGTCCTCGGCCTTGCACCATTCCTCGAAAGGAACCTGCGAGCCATCTGCCTCGGTGGCCTTTTTCCACGCGTCGCGCCGTTTACGCTCTTCCTCAATCTTGCGCAATGCCGCGCGCTTGCGCTCCGCCTCCTTATCTCCGTAAACGCCGCCGGACTGCGACGCTTTTTGAAAAGCGGCTGCAAATTGCTGCTGCTGGTCGGCACGGGCCTTTTCCAGCTTTTGCTTGACGGCATTGTACTCGCGCACGGCCTCCTTGTTCGTTCTGTCCATCTTGAGCAGGCTCACGAGATCCGCCTTGGCCTCGTCAAGATCGCCCATGCGGGCATAGGCGACACCACGTCGAAAGAGCGCCTTGACGAGATGCTTCTTCGCCTCCGCCTCGGCCACTGGCGCCGCGTGCGCGGAGCGAATCGCGTCCATGGCCTTGCTCGCAAGAGAGCGTGCCTCCTTCCATTTTCCCTCACGACTCTGGGCCACTGCACTGTTCAAACGCAGCGACACCGTCAAGGTTGTCAACTGCACGCGCACGTCCTCGTCGAGTACCTCGGCATCGAGCTTCCACAGCTTTTCAAGTACCTTGAGCCCTTTGGCGTACAGCTTGACGGCCTCTTCATTTTCCTTCTTTTTGAAGAACTCGTTTCCCGACGCCTTGCAGCTCTCTGCGCGCGCGAGTCGTTCCTGCGCTGGCCAGTTTTCCCCGTCGCGGTCTTCACTGCTCTCGCTGGACACGCTCAGTTCGTCCTCGACGTCTTCGACGTCTTCGGAGACGCCCGCGGTGCTCTCGCTGGTCGGCGGCATCGACTCGTCCTTGGCGACGTCCTCCGAGTCGGCGCCTGCGATCTTCTCTGCCTCGGTCATCGTCGCGCGTGTCAATCGGCGCCACGCCTCTGGGTCTTTGGCCACCTCGCGACTCTGGTCGCTTTCCCCTGCCGCGCGCGCACGCAAGTTTCGCCCTCGTTCGGGTTTGTCATTCGAGAATGCACATGCGCTCACCAAGCTTTTCTGGAAACCTGCGAAGCGGTCCAACGCTCTGCCGCGCCGCGGCCGTTCTTTTAGGTCTCTTCCTGAAAAAGCTCCTCGTGGTTCGGACTGACTGGGACTGACAGAGATAGGGATGAGGTAGCTCCAGCGCTAGTTAGGTTGGTGTCTATCTCGTGCGAGCGGCAGCAACCAACTGTTTTCGCTGACCATCTTGCTCAGGTTTCCTGCCTGCGCTCGCCTTGACTGAACTTGCCAGCTCTCGAACGCGAAAAAGGGCTGTACCGTGCACGAGAGATGTCCCAGAAGAAGTATGATCCCGCTACGGCGCTGTAGACGTCGGCTAGTCGAAACCCGGCGACCGTTCGCCGGTCCCGCGGCAAGTGCAGAATGCGCCAGCCGCAAGTGCGCTATAGGCGGCGGCACAGTTCAGAATGGCGCATGCAGCCTATTTATCATTTTGGCCCTGCTGCCAGGCTGCTGTAACTTCAACATCACCAACCAACAACAACAACACCAACAACAACAACAACTATCACCTCGCCATGGTCGAAGCAATCCCACTTCGAGACAGGTCGAGGCGAGGCGGTGCCCCGCGTCCGAGAGCGCGAGCGCGCCACGAACAGCAGCAGCGCGGCGGGAGGGCGCAGACGACGGCCGGCCGCGCGGCCGCCTCCTCTCGCTCCCCGCGCGTCCCTCGACCGTCCATCCCTCCACGCTCCATCCGATCGCAGCAGAGCAGAATTCAAACCGGCAGCGAGCAAGCTCCGTTGCAGCCGCTGCCGCGGCGCGCCCGTGCACGCGTGCGGCAGCGCAGCGCGGCGCAGCGCAGGCGGCGCGCCCGAGGCGAGGCGCGGCGCGGCGAGGCGAGGCGCGGCGGCGCGAGGCGAGGAGCGGCGCGGCGGCGCGGGGCCAGGAGAGGCAGGGCGAGACAGAAAAGATAGGGCAAGATAGGGCGCCGGCGAGCAGGGCGGGTTTGAATCGGTTTGAATTTGAAACAAGGCCGCGCCGAAGTAGAGCAAAGCAGAGCAAAGCAGAGCAAAGCAGAGCAAAGCAGAGCAAAGCAGAGCAAAGCAGAGCAACGCAGAGCAGAGCGGGGAGCGTAGCAGCGCAGCGCTTTCTTGCTTGCGTGGGCTGGCTTGCGTTGGCGTGCGTGCGTGCGTGCGTGCGAGCGAGCTTGCCTGCCTGCCGCGCACGCCGCGCCGCGGCGGAGCGCGAGAGAGGCCGCGCGGTCGTTGGCCTGGGAGGAAGGCGAGGAGGAAGCAAGGGCGGCAGCGAGCGGGCAAGCGCACTGCTCGCGCCCGAGCAAGGGAGCGAGCGGGGAGAGGCCTCTCGCGCCGCGCGAAGGAGGAGGCGAGCAAGCAAGCGGCTGTCCGCGCGCAGTGGCGAGTGCGCGCGACGCAGGGGTGAGCGCAATCAAGAAGGCGCTCGCATTCAACCCACGAACGAACGAACGAACGAACGAACGAACGAACGAACGAAAGAAAGAAAGAAAGATTGGTGGTTGATTGGACGCTCGAACGACCGCAGGAACGGCCAGCACGCAAAGCACGCAGGCGCAAGGGCCAGGACGCCCGTGCCTTCGATCGCGGACGAAGGATCGCCCTCGGCGCTGCCATCAGCCACCCAAGCAAGCAAGCAACCCAGCCAGCCAGCCACCAAGCGACCAAGCAAGCAACAACCGAGCAAGAGCGGCCCCTCGCAGGCCGCTCGCTGCCTCTCTTGGCTGCCTCCTTCCTTCCCGTCTCTGCCTTACCTGCAGCAGCGCCGCTCTCTCGAGCTCGCCGTGCTGTGCTCGCGCCGGTGCCCTTACCCTAGCTAGCCAGCCCTCCGTCTCCCTCTCTGCTGCCTGCCTGGCTCTGTGTCTGTGTGCTGGCGTGACAAAGAAACGAAGCCCAGGCGGAGAAAGAGAGCGACGGGCCCCACCGAGCTCTTCCTCCGAGGCTGAAGCGTGGAGAGAGCCCGCCGCGGCCGCCCGTGCGGGAGCGGAGGCAGGCAGAGGCCGCGCGAGCAGCGCAAGCAGAGCGAGCAAGCAGCAGCTGCAGCGCGGGCGGAGGGCGGGAGAGGCTCATCGCGGTGGAACGAGGCGAGATTGTCGAGAGCGGACAAGAGGAGGAGAGAGCGAGCTAGCTGGCTGGCTAGGTGCGGGGCGTGACCAGCGTCTACCGCGAGCGCGAAGAGGGGAGGGTGTCGGCCCGTGGAGGGAGGAGCCGGGCGGCGCAGCAGAGGAAGAAGAGCGAAAGCGGGCTCGTCCTGCGTTGAGTGGCGGGGCGAGGCGTGGCGTGGCGGGCTGGGGTAAAGGAGAAGAAGGAGGCGACGCGCGCACGACACGCAAAACCCTCAACCAACGGCACGGCATCCGGCGCCGCCGGGCTTCTCTCTGCCTGCCGGCCTACCTGCAACTATTATCAAGCTGTGACCGGGAAAGTGTGGCGCAAGCAACCTCAGCCTCATTGGCAGGCATTTCATTCCATCTCATTTCATTCACTTCGCAGGCGAGAGGCAGCAGATCTCTTTGGAGAGGTGGGGACACAGGCGAGGGCCGGCAGCGGTGGCAGGCGGACGCGCCATGGCCCCGCAAAAGGTTTGCGCTCACGTTGTCGACGACGACGAGCGGAGTGATTTCGCAAAAAACAAACTCAGCGTCAGCGTCAGCCTTAGCTCGTCTCGTGGACGGCGCGACGAGCGCAGTCTCGCGGTGGAGCCCTCCTCCTCCTCCTCGTTATTATCGTTGTCAACGACGACATCCCCTCTCTCCGCGTCACACAGCTCCAACAGTCTCCGGCGCGCGAGCTCCGCGAGCGCCGGCGACGAGACCAAACGCGACCCGCCTGGAGCGGGCTGCGTACTCTATACAGACGACGCCGGCAACGCCGGCGACGCCGCCGGTGACGGAACCATCAAAGTTGACGTAGATGTTGCATTGGACAATCGCTTGCAAGGGACCAAGTCTGTTCGCCTCGATCGCACGCAACGCGGGCACCGTCAAGAGTCCGTAAAAGTCTACGACCTGGCCAGTGGTACGCTGGCCGGGACCACGTGTGTTGACATTTTCGTAGCTGACGAAGACCACGAGCACGACGAGCGCCCGAGCCAAATAACTTGCTCCAGCAACGAGCACGGCAGCATGGGCCAAACCTTGAACGAGTCGGGACAGCTTCAGATTCAAGAAATTGCCCTGGGACGTCGCTCCGTGGACGGTCATGACGAGTCTCCAAACGTCTGTACCGAAGTAGTGGCGGTTGCGAAATCGCCGCCAAGGCCCGATGCTGCCCCGTCGCCTGCTTCGGGCGCGCCCAAGAGCAGAGCGCGGAGCGGCACCGAGACGCTTGGCGCGCTCAAGACTGCGGGCTGGCTCTGGTATCATGTTCGAATGATCTGGAAGCCGCGCTACTTTATGTACTTTGAAGGCGGCCATCTCATCTTCTTTCGCCAATCGAAAACGGAGCAGGAAGCGCGCGCGCAAGGGCGCGACGGCAAAATCGATCTCACGCGGGACTCCATCGTTGAAAAGTCCGGCAATCGCCGTCACAAGCGATTTCGGCTTAGCATCATCCGGCGAGGCCAGCCCATGGTGCGTCTTGCTGCCGACGACGCTCACGAACGCGAAAAGTGGGTCGACGCGCTCTGCCAGTTCTGCGGCTTGCACTACAGCCAGTCTTCCGACACTTGCGGACCTGGGGCGCGGGGCGCCTTTGTGGCTGCTGGGGCGGGCGGCGTCAAGGGCAATATGGCCATGCTCTCGCAAGCTAGTCAGGACAGCATTGACGTGCTGCTCTCCTCCGTGACTTCAGCCGCCTCTCTGGAGCTTTTCCAAAAACAAAAGTTGAAGCAACAGGTGCTCGCGCGAGAGCAAGAACAGCAAAAGCAGCCGAAGCAGAAGCAGCATAGTCAGGCACTCTCTTCTCACCCACGACAAGAAGACGGTCACCAAGAGCTCTTCAAGCATCAAAGCTTTCGTCTTCGTTTGCCTGCGGCTCTCACGCCTTCCAAAATGACCCTGCCCTCGACGGCCTCTGCATCGCTCTCCTTTTCGCCCGGTCTGCATCATTCGCCTTTGGACGGCGCACGGCGTCATGAACGCGCTGACTCGCTCCATATGGACCACTTTGCCTCTCCCATGCAGCAACGACAGCACAGACACATGGTGAATCAGCAGTTCATGCACTCGAACTTTGATGCAGATGTCGATATGGACATTGGTCTGGATCTTGGTCCAGACCTCGACCAAGGCCACGCAAACCTTTATTCTTCCTTTTCAAAGCCACGAAGCGGCAGCCATTACCATTCCCGCAACTGGTCACGCCGACCGCGTGTCGCCTCTGATGCCTCGCTCGCCCAGCACTTTGCTCAACTTGCGCGTGCTGTGGTCGCGCTCGATGTAGACGCCGTGCGCGACTGCATTGATCTGCTCGGGGATGCCACTGTGCCCCCGGCCGACTCCCATACTTTTACTTCGAGCGATGACCCCACGATGCACACTCCCAAAGGCGATGAGGTTTCCCTGGCGCGTATGGACACTGGCATCTCCTCGCAGGACGCCAACCTTTCGTCGGGTACACCAAGCACGCCGGCATTGCATCTCTTGTTTGACGAGACGGACCTCCGCCTTGTGGACAATGAGCTGCATGGCGCCGCGCGTAGACGGATCATCGAGTTGCTTGTGCAGCACAATCCACGGGCGGCTTGCGCCAAGATTCAGAATCGCCGTCTTGACTGCTTTGAGGGCGACTATGTTTTGCATGCCGAGCTCCGCCGGCCGCAGCCCGACCTCTGTGTGCTCGAGTCAATTCTCCAAGCCTCTCCAGAAGCACTCTATCGTTGCAATGAGATCACGGGTGAGTACCCAATCCATTTGGCTTGCGCAACGCTTCAGCTCAGCGCGGTTCGCGTTCTCTTGCGCCATGACCCACATTGTGCCACCATGCGTAATGGCAAATCTCTCGAGTACCCTTTGCACGCCGTACTCAATCTCTGCACACCTGATGACTGTCCCGAGGAGACGGACGACTATGCGGTCATGCACGAGCCCGAAGTATTGCAAATCATTGATGCCCTGAATAGAGCCTTTACGCGCACGTTGCGGCGATCGCTACGGACCTTTGACTCCGACTCGCCCTCCTTCACGTCCAGGAAACACCGCTCGACACCGGACATGGGTGCATCTTCAAGGACCCAGCCGGCAAAGGGCAGTCCAACCGCCCACGACCCTCTCGAGGCCACGAATGCATCGGCGCAGTCCGTACTACATCTTGCAGCGCAATTCCACTCGACCCGCGTCGTGCGACGTCTTTTGGAGCTCGCCTTTGCAAGCGGTTCCATTAACAAGATTCTCGAGTCCCAAGACTACGATCTCCGCACCCCCTTACACATTGCTGCGGCACGCGTCGACGAGACAGAGTCCTTGGTTGCCCTCGATGTCTTTATCGAGCTCGCCCGAAACTTTTATCATACCTGGCTCGATCGACATGGTGCTTCTTCTGCCGCGTGCATCCGCAAGGTCCCGCTACGCGCATATTTGACCAAAGACTTGAAACCGCGCGCGAATGCTTGTGCACATTCCGCCAAGGGTCGCGGACTTTCAACGCGCGCTCACGCGAATCCGCATGCTTCGGGTTCTCCCGCGTCACCTAGCGTGCATGGTGGAGAACCTTCTCTGTCAGGATTGCCATCGTTCTGGGGGGTGCTTTTCTGCAGACCCAAGGCCTCTTGAACGAACCGGGATCATGAACACTAACAATCCTTATTATCATATTTACCTTTTTAGTTCTTTTGCACAAGTGCAAAGCAAATCCAACGAATCGTCTGCTCTGATTTTAGTCAAGCATGCTTTGCTTCGAGCTCCTCGACCGCGCACCGCACGATGAACCTTTCTGAGCATAAATATCAGTCTGGTGACTTTTCCTGAAGCTAATAAACAATCAAGATCTCTACCTCGAGCCTTTATTCGTGTCGAAAAAGAAAAAAAGTAGAAGAAGAAGAAGATTAAGAAGAAGAATGCCAATTATCGGGGTTCATTGTCTGCTTTAATCGGTAGGAAAAAATCGTACAAATCTGGCAAGAAAAACCTCGGCGAGCTTTTGCCAGGGCGCAACTTGGGCAATTTACCCTCGTCAAATCATGGTGACCTCGAAAATTGACAAAACACTTGAAGAGCTCTTGTGCGCCACAAATCGAGCAATCGGCAGATGATGTCAAGACAAGAGAAAACTGTACGAATATTGGCTTAAGTGTCTTGCTATGAGTCAGCGTTTGATTTTTTGATCGTCTCTTCTATAAGCGACTCGACGAGGTCGAGGTAGCAATCCTGGTCCTCCAAATCCTTGATCCAAGCCTTTTCAGGCTCGCGGAACTCGAGCATGCTGGTGAACTCATCGTCAAAAGCCGTGTCCTGTTCGTCTGCAAGCGCCTTACACTCGTCGCTTTCCAAAGAGAGCCACTGGGCAGAGTTGTCATCCTCGTTCTCGTAGAGTGAAACAAGAAGCTCTCCATTTTTGTCCATGCGAAAAGAGGGAGAAAAGCTCGAGCTCGCTTCGTCGCCTTCATTCGCGCCATCTTTACCTGTATCGACGTGCAAGGCGTTCGGTGCACCATTGGCCTTTCTGCTTGCTTGGTCCTTGATATCTGCGACCTCGTTGTTTGGGCGACGCATAGCAGCATCATCTTGCGCGTCTTGGTTGTCTGCATCGCCTTCATCCGCGGACCATCCTCCACTCGAGTGGGAAGCCGCATCGGTGTCCATGTTGTGATTGTGGTTTCGTTCTTCAAGGGACGTCGAGAACCGGTGGACAGTGTGGCGGAAAGACAGCGAGGTTGACCGCATACGTGCCTCGGCTGTAACTTCAAGATCCTCCTCGTTGGTAACAGTGGCAACCGAGATGGAGCGATCATCATCAGGTTGCGCATCGTCTATCTCGTCCGAACTCAAGGCTGCTTGGCTGCTGTTACTTGCAGTGTCTTTTGCGTCACAGTCATCGGAGCCTTGCTTTTGCGGAGCATCTTTGGCGTCCTCTTCATCACTCGACTCTGCTGCCAGCTCTGCGCCTTCAAGCATAATGAGGCTTTTGCGTCTCTCCCGGTTCTTTTGTCGCGAGTTGTTGTGCTGCTCTTGCAAGCGATTAATCCGGCTCAAAATGGACGACCCAAGTTTTCGTGGCGCAGTGACGAATGGACTTGCCTGGTGGACGTCGCCAGCTACCGGAGCGGATGCGGATCGAAGAAATGCTGGACGCTGTGGACGTGAAGGTGGAGGTCCCACAGGAGGTGGAGAGGCTTGCGCGCGAGGCTCTTCTTGCGTCGCTGTCGAAGAAGAAGAAGAAGAAGAAGAAGAAGCGGTGGCTTTTCCGGAGAAAGCAGGGCGCGGCGGTGATGGTGGTCGAGCTGCATCAGATGCGAGAGGCGCGGATTCATTTTGCCCCGAAGAATCTCCGGAGCGTGGGGACCGTGGAGGAAGCGGAGGCCGCTCCTTTTTTGTCGAAAACGATTGCGATACTGCGCTAGGATTGATTTGCAAATCCTTCGTTGAACTACCAGTTGTGTTTTTCTCTTTTTCGCCAGAATCAATCTTTTTGCTGGCTTCAGCGGAGTCGTCTCGATTGGGTTCCGTGGGCCTAGCATCTTCAACATCCTCCCTGTCGCCCCCGCCCTGGGCAAGGTCAATATCTTGCGTGTCCTCATCCTCGGTCTCGTCGGCGTCTTCGTCCGCTTCGTCGCCTTCTTCGCTCTCGTTGCCGGGATCATGGTCCTCGTTGTACATGCCGACTTCGCTGCCCATTCTCCGACGTGAGACGGCGTCGATACTTGCGCGAGGACTCAGAGCCTCTGACATTTGCTCGTTTTCGGAAGAGTGAGACGCTCCGCTATCGTCATCTTCAGAGTGCCCCATTCGTGCATTCTCGTTAAGGTTGTCATTGTGTAGAGACTCCTCACTTTGGGCATCCTCATCATTACCATGTGCATCGCTGTCACCATGCGCATCTGCATCATCACTATGGGCATCATTATCAACATCATCTGCATGATGCGCACCATCAGAGGTTCTTTCATCATCGATTTCGGAGTGCTCACTTTGTTCGCTGTCTTGATCAAGGTCGGCTTCCGAGTGCTCACCATCTTTATCGAGGTCGACTTCCAGGTGCCCACCAACTTGATCAAGGTCGACTGCCAGCCTCTCACCATCTTGATCGAGGTCGACTTCAGATTGCTCACTTGGCGTGTCGTTGTTGGAGACGTCATCATCATCGTTGCCTTGCACTTGTCGTTCTTTCGCCACCTCGGCGATTTCTTTGGCATCATCGGTGCTGGATGATCTTCCTGCATGGACTGGCGCGACATCTTCTCCAGTGGAGCCGCTTGCATCTCGATGATCAGGAGACGACGATTTTTCATCCTCTGAGTCGCTCAAGAGATCGTCTGCACGGAGATGACGTTTGCCGTTTTCATAGCTCGAACGACGCGGGTCACGAATGTCTTGCAAGACGCTGACCTCGCTTGCAGCGCTAGATTGGTGCAAGTCCGAGTCGGAATCAAGCTCGCTGTCTTGGGCTTGAGAGTCGTCAGCGCTGTCTTGCCGAGCGGATCTGCTCGCTTCGCCGGGTGTCTGGTCCTGCTCGTGGTTATGATAAGATATTTCGTTTTCACTTGCGGAACTTCCATCGACAGATTGTGCAGCTTGACGGCTACTGCCGTGGGCAGATGAACTGGATTCAGTCTCCACATCTGAGCTGCCAGCCTTTTCATCCCGGTGGGAAGGATGTGACTCTTCATCTTGCGAATGGCCGGCCTGTTCAACGATTTCATCATCATCAGTGTTCTCTTCGTGGTCAGTGTGGACCGCCTGCGCATCTTCCCGAACATCGTTCGCATCTTCGACTTCGCTTTCGACCGCATAGTATCCACTATCGTCACTTGTGGCGCGAAAAGACCTCGAGCTGTCGCGCGAGATGAGGGCGCGAGCAACGGCGCCACGAAGGTCGGCGTCATCAGGATGAGGCGATTCGGCACGTTCTTGGGTCTCGTTGCGATCGTCCTCTGCATCAGTCGACTCAGTCGTTGTCCTTGTCGCAGTTCGGGTTGTGATGGTGACCTGGTGCACGGTTTCCTCGAGACTCTGCTGATGCTTGCTGGCGCCACCAGGACCCGAGACCGCTGCTCCTGGAGGGGTATTTGCCGGGGAACGAAAGTCATCCTCGCCAGGCTCTCGACTGTCATCTTGGTGGTCATTTGCTTGCGTGGTGGCACTATGCCCGTTACTTCTTCGAGCGGTATCGATGAGTGGGGGGCGTTGCCTTGTGGCGGCTCGGGAAGCATCCTGGGAAGGAGCAGGCGATGAGGATCGAGACGTGGGATGAGCCTCTTTGGGCGTGGATGTGGGCGAAGGGGTAGTAGGGGGAGGCGCCGGGTTTGCGTCGATATTGTCGAAGATTTGGGCACGTATGTCGTTGTTGTGTGCGCGAATGAGCTCAGGGTTTTCCCAAGAGCTTTGTCCTGTGCGCTTGTTAAAGTAGTAGTGACGTTTTCGCTTTTCATCCCAATGCTTGGTCCAATTGCGCCCGGGTGAGGTTGATCCGGCTGAGTTCCCAGATGTGTGAGATCCTGCAGAGTGCGGCGAGGTGGTATTTTTGGCGTTGGCGCCTTTCTCCGCAGACGACGGCGACGAAGTCTGGGCGTCGTCCTGCTTTCGAGGTGGAAATTTGATTTTGACCTCGTCGGGCTCGGTCCACTGACGTTGCTTGGTAGCCGTGTTAAAGTAGTAGAGGCGTCCATGCTTGGCACTATATGCGGCGTACCATCCGTTTCCTGTGTATGGCGTTCGCGATGATGTCAGTAACGTCAACCTCGGCATGGCGGTTTTCGTTCAATGTTGCAAGTCGTTGCGCTTCCTCCCGCGGAGGGCGAGGTGAAGAGAGTTTGATACCAGATGACGAAGAATGCATCGCGAATAACGCTCGCGGTGTCTTCGTTGCAAGCAAGCTGGCCTTCGAGCGTGCAAGTTGTCGCGGCAGCGAAGATGCAAGAGCACATTTTTCGGCGTTTGGTCTGTCTTGCATGATGCTCGTTTGCGTTGGAGCGCTAACGTACCTAGCTTTTGGGTCTTCTTGCCTGCGGAAGCGCCAGCGGTGGCGCCCGTGCCGGCGCCCGTACGCGCGTCGCTCATCTTGAGCGGCCCAAGCGAGCGAGTAGAAACAAAGCGCTCAGCTTTGCATTTTTTCTTTTTGCAAAGAGCGAGAAGCAATGATGATGTGCACAACTCGGCAACTTGGCAAATGACAAGTAATTCACCACCTTTGTGCACGGCATGGCTTGAGCAGTGGAGCACGAAGTGCATCTTTTGGTTGAGCGTTTCTCACAGGGGAGGCGTAAAGTGTCAGCATCTTAGCGAAAGCGCGCAGAGCGCGTGAACAAACGAGCAAAGCTACACAGCAAAGCACAAGCCCAATTACCCCACCATTTTCCGTAAAGTCGGACCTCTTTTTCCGATTTTCCATTGAAGCCTTTTTTAGACCTTTTCTCTTTTTTATAAGCCTATTTTTATCCTCATCTTGAAAAAAAAGAAAAAGAAAAAAATCGTTCTCTCGAGAAAGAAAAAGGAAAAAAAAAGAAAGTATTATCGGGCCTCCGCGGCCACGACGCTCCAGTCACTTTCACTGTGGTTCCCAATGTGTCCTCGCTGTGGAGACGAAAGGCGGGGGCGAATTCGCGCGCGTCCCCACAGCGAGCGCAAAATACGAAGGCCGTGGGCGCGTAGGGGTGCGGTAGGCGCGCGGAGGGCCGGGGGCTTACGAAAGGCGCCGCCGCCTCCGCCTCCGAGCTGCGCCGCGGCATGCGGCGCGCCTCCCGCCGTGCCGGGCCAGTGCAGGCGTGCTGGACGGAGCCGCGGGAGTGCGAGCTCGCGGCTCTGCGGCCTCCGCCAGTGCGTCGCGTGCGCGAGTGCTGCATTCGTAGTGCTGTGCTCGGGGCCGGAGCCGAGTGGCATGCGGAGTGATCTTCGTGGGTGGCTGGAATGGCCGAAATGGACAGTGAGATTGAGATCGGCAGCGGTAGCGGCAGTGACAGCAATGCCGTGCCACGGTCGGCTGGTGCGGAACCTTGGGCGTGAGGAGCGCGCTCAGCGCAGCGGCGACAGCGATTGGCAGTCCATGTGGAAACCGCATTTCCTTCTCTTATGCCTCCTCCCTGCTTCTTGCGCCGACGAACTTTTTTCTTTCAACCAAGGTCGCATGCGTCCTCTCTGTCGCGGAAGGGCGGCGTGGCGCCGGGCTCGATGGCTGCAGAGGGGATAGGCTGGTTGGCTTTTGGCTTCTGGCTCCTGGCTCAACGCCGCGGCGCGCCACTTTTCAACCAGACAGCCTGCAGCGGGGGGGCGGTCGGACCTACGCCAGCCTTGCAAGCATATTCGCGTCAAGTCTTGCGGTATAGCAATCGTGAGTGTAGAATCTTATTGCGCCGGAATTGGCCTTGTTCTCCGTTCGCCGCTCCCCTTCTTCCCCCTCACAGGCGACAGCGACATGACAGCGTTAGCGACAGCGACATGACAGCGACAGCTACAGCGTGCGTGCGTGCTTGACGGTGGGTTCCTCGTTAGCGCTGGCGGCGAGGGCGGCAGAAACTGCGCCTTCTTCTGTGGTTCTTCCCTCGCCAATTTGGTCTGTTCGGTGAACGAGCCACCATGGCCTGCAGCGACCACCTAGGCGACAGACATGTGACGCCGGCGACGGGGGTGGCTCCCACGCAGACCGCCTGTCTCGCTGGCCATGTCGTTCTCATCGACTGGTGCTCCGAAAGAAGGGAACTGGCTAGCAGGCACGGGGCGTACGGAGCAGGTCACGCGACTCGACGCACAAACCGACTTGACCGTGCTGCACGAGAAGTTCCGCCAGGGATTCGGCCTTTGAATGGTATATCAGGCCGGCGCTCGATCGCGCGGCCGCTGAGCTGGTACGATTGCTCCAAAATTTTGGTCGCCGCGACAACTTCCGCCTCAAGTCAAGCAGCGCAGTAGCAGTAGCAGCAGCAGCAGCAGCAGTAGCAGCAGCAGCAGCGACCACCTCCGGCTGCGGCTTGATTGTCAGCTCTGGCTGCTGGCTGAGCAAGACGGCACGATCACATTGGCAGCAGCTGCAGCAGCTGCAGGCTAGGCAGGCGCCGCTGCCAAAAGCCAAGGAGCAAGTTTTCGCGAACGCGAGAGCATCCCAAGGACATTTCCTTGGCCTTTCCACCATACCACAGTTTTACCTCAGGTGCGTCTGGCCGTTGGTCCTTTTTTCAATTCTATGGGTGGGTGAGCGGTGGGTGGGTGGAGCGATCGAGGAGCAGGCCGAGGAAGGCCGCCGCTCCGAGCCCAAAAGGAGCAGACAGACCTTATGCCCGCGGCGCCACAGCAAGGTGGCAAGCACGCACGTTCGCGCAGTCGAGGACGAGTCGGTCGAGGGGACGCAGCACAGGGACGCAGAGTCGGGGACGCGGGGACGGATGGGCCATCCTCCTCATCCCGTCTCACGTTTCCTGTCTGTCGGTCTGGAGTTCGCGGTATTGAGGGCAACGTTGAGGGCGACGGAGACAACGAGTCCGTTTCCCTCTGTCACTGCGACGCCGCGGTCATTGTGTTGGCATGGTATCGCTCGCACGTTGATGAGGTAAAGCAAGGGCGCTGCTTGACGTCGACCACGGCAGGTCTAATGGTCGCAGTGGTCGATCGATATCTTGCTCGGCGAAACCACCCCTGGCTACACATAGCCAGCCGCCAGGCCGCTAGGCCACAGTGACAGCAAAAGTTGGCGAATACCGCAGCGCACGCTCGCTTAAAAATGAACGATACGACGCGTTGGTCTGTCGTAGAGCGAGTAGTAGAAGCGCACCTCATGCTTTGGCGGAAAGCGTGCGCTCTGAAATGAAACTCTGCCGCTGGTGGCAGTGGCTGCTAGCTTGGCGGCACAGAAAGTCCAGACCGGCCAGGGGCGCCGGCGGACGGACGGACGGGCGCCACTTACTTCCATTCTCTCCTCTCCTGCCAGGGCCAGATCTGTCTAGCCCGTTGCTGGAGCAGCAAGCATCAGCATACAACAGCAGACGGTGGAGCGCCTCTTCGTCGTTCCTTTTCTCGACAGCGACCAGCGACCGACAGTCCTGTGTGTCGACTTTGCGAAGCGGAATCGCGCTTTGCTCGAGCCGCAGCTCATCGCATCTAGAACATCCACCTTGCTCTTGGTTTTGATCTTATCTCGGGCAGCCAACCGACCGGCGAGCCGGCGGCCAGCCACCCACCATGGCCAGCGACGACGCGTCTCGCGCGCAGCCACCTGGTTTGCGAGGGTGCAGGGAGCCCCCGGGATGCGCGTCCAGCGAGTAGGCGCGCGTTGGCCTGCGCACTTGCATCATAATGTCGCGCATTGCTCGTCCCGCATCGCTCAGCTCCTCTACGCCCACCACGCCACGCCACGCCAAGGTGTTCGCTCGCTCACTCGCCAGGCTGCCGAGCGGAGGCGGAGGCGGAGGCAAGGACGCCGGTCGCCCTGCCGCTGCTGCGTGCCGCGCGGTCTCCCGCCGGCGGCAGGTGGGCGAGTGGGCCTGCATCCACCAGCAAGGCATCTCCTCTCGCTTCGAGTTGGGCACGTGCAGGTCCGAGAGGACGGAAGCGAACAAGCGCAACAACTAGCGATGGAGGGCCGCGGCCGGCCATGCACGAAGGTCTACTCGTCCATGAATACTTGGATTCACGTCGCGGACTGAAGGGCCACGATGGCTGCCTGTGGCCAGGCGGGAAAAGATCAAGCAAAGCAAAGGAAGCGGAGAAAGGCGGAGAACGTCAACTTGACAGCGGTCTTCGAAGCGATCGGCCGAGTGGCAGGCTTGACCGACTCGGGTCTTGCCCATTTATCGTGACATTCGACTTGGGTGGGCCTGGACCGCACTTGACCTCGACTCGCTGGCCCACTCGAAACGGAGACGGTATCGCGTTACGCGTCGCAAGACGGACTTCGATGAAACATACTCCCTCCGCGCCAAGTGGCGGGCCGCGCAGCGACGGTATTGATCCGTATTGATCGATCGATCGACCCGACTGTGATGATGAGGAATCACACCTTCGATCGATCTATTGATCGATCGATCGATGAACCGACCGACCGACCGACCGACCCTCAAGCTTTTCATTCTGAAGACCAAGATGGCGCACATCCGTCACACGCTGGACTCCGAAGGAGGCGAATGAGTTTACCTCCGACACGAGCGGTGGGTCACCGGCCGGCCCTGGCTGGCTGGTCGGCCGAGCGAGCGGTCGGTCAGCCACCGCGGCTAATGCCTGTGTCAAGCAGGTCGCCATTTGTTTGCGTGCTGGTCTGTTTTACAGCCAACACGCTAGCTCGCTCGCTAGCTCCCTCTCGCCCGTGCGTGCTTTGTTTGCACGTCTAAACGGTCGCAGCCGCGCGAACTCGAACCGGAAATCTATCTCTCCGTGCTCGCAGATCGAGCGGGCCGAGCGACGTGGAATCGACGCCTCGCGCGGCGGCCAGGTGATTTCTCCCCAGCAGCACGGAGAAGGGCTTCCACTGTGTGGCACGCGAAGCGACCAACCAACCAACAGCCGGCTGCGAGCCCTGGCTGGCGACGCGGCCAATGGGCAGGGACGCCGCGACGCACCAAGAAGATTTTACCTTGAGCGGAACGTCGCGCGACGGCTGCCGCACGAGGTCACTGAGATGGATGGCGCAGCCCAGGTGGCTGCACGGGATTGCTGACGAGGCACCAGCAAGACGACGCGAATCCTGTTTCGCGAAGCATTTACTTGCGATGTTTTACTTGTCTTGGCATGGTCTTGCGATTCTTTTGTTGTGGGTGAGTGGCGACGTGAGGTTCTCGCGGCCGGCAGGCCTGCGATTCGACTTGCGTTCAAGTCTTCTTTCTGGCTGCTCACTGTCAAAGATTTGACGAAGAAGAAGAAGAAGAAGAAGATTCTCATCATCCAGGCCTCGCTCAGAGTGCAGCGCGCTCCTCTTGGTGAGTCCTCTCACATCCCGGCCGCCGCGCTTCTCTCGGAGGCTGGAGTCGCCCTGGCTGCAGCTAGCTGGTTTGCACTGCCTGCTGGCCAGTGGTGCCCGTGCAGAGTGACATAAGCCTTTGCGCACAACAATTTGCTCTCCCTCCAACGCGAAAGAAGCGAAAGCACAACTCGCCCAGCCGCAGATCCGGGCGCAGCCTCCGGCGGCTGGCTGGCAGACCGAGGCTGGCTCACTCGTCCGCGTGCATGCCGGCCCTCGCAGGGAGGAAGCAAAAGTGCAACGAGGAGCGGCCAGCTTCCAAACTTTGTGCGCAAGCAGGCAAGCGAGGAAGAAAAGAACAGACAGAACCTGCTCGGCTGCGACTTTGGCGGCTGCAACTTTCTGTGCTGCAACTACAGCTTTCTGTGCTGCAAAATTTGTCGCTTGCTTGCGAGGTGTCCAAGACTTGCGAGGGCGTGGAGGATCGATCAGCCGGAGACGTACGAGCGCGCGACCGGACGTGCGTCCGGGCCATCGCATCGTTCGCGTCTTCCGGCAAGACTCGCTGCAGCTGCAGCTGCCACTGCTGCTGGCAGCCACTGTCGCGCGTGCCAGCGAGCAAGCCTCGTCACTCGTCGCCTCGTCCCCTTCCGGGAGGGCGAACCCGAAGAGGGAAGCAGCTTCTCTGCGCTCGGACCTTGCACGCACACCGCCCAGGGCCGGCCGGCGGCCGGGGTCCGGCGAAAGGCGGAGGAGGAGCGGCAGCGTCCAGGCTCAGGGGCAGCGGCGGGCTCCGACGCCCCGAGCGCGCACGTCCGCGAGAGAGATTGGATTGGATTGGGTCTGCTTTGGTTTGGTCTGGTTTGATTTGAACTGCTTCGAATTTTCAAATCTTCGGTTTGGAACGAAACGAGGCGCTCACGCGAGGCAACGCGAAGCGACGCGAGGCGACGCGAGGCGACGCAGCACATCCAGCGCGAGACACGGCGAGATCGAGGACGAGGCTGGAGTCGAGACTGGAGACGAGACTGGAGACGAGACTGGAGCCGAGACTGGAAGCATCTGCGAGGCGACTAGAAGCGCGCGAGACGAAACTTGCAGACGAGGGCGAGCAAGGCCCGAGACGGGACGCGAGACGACGCCGCAAAGGAAGGCAGGCCAGCAGCACTAGCATTAGCACTGCATCGCAGACAGTCGCGGAAAGGGATTCCTTTTGGCGCACTTTCGGAGGTTGGTCACCGGATCGCGAGACCAAATTCTCCCGGTTGACCCTGCCCCCCGGGGCACCCTCGCTCCCTCCGGATCTGCCCGCACGTGCCGTGCGAGGGAGAAATCCACCCAATACACTGCCCCTCCGCTCTACTGCACTCGACCTTCGTCTTTTGCGGCGCCTATCGAGGTCCCGTGCCAGGCTATTTTTAGCATTGGCCGGTCATCAGTCCTTGTGAGCTACCCAAGTTGCGCAGCGAGGCAAGTATCGATTGCTTCGCTCGAGGTGTGGCTGGCTAGCGAGTGTACAGGCTGCCCGTCCGCCCGTTCGCCCGCCCGCCCGCCACCCTGCGTCGACCGCGAGGCTGCAATCCAATCCGGCACGCTCTGGCGGTCGGTCGGTCAGGCATCTCGCGCACGCACCTGGCTGCTGCCCCCGTGCAGTTAGCTCGCTTCGCTGAGCTGCCTGCAGGCAGGCCCCGGCCCCAGCCGGCCCGCTCCTGGCAGGCGTCATCTGCCATCCATCCAAGCAGCAGCAGCAGCAGCTGCAGCAGCAACAGCAGCAGCAGCAGCTCAGCTAGGTTTGGCAGTTGAACTCACAACCTACCTCGCGCGGGCTCTCTTCCCTGCTCCGCTGCTTCTCCCCGCGGCCCCCGCGTCCCCGCTGCGGCCGCGCCCTGCCCTGCCCTGCCCGCGTCCCTGCCTCCTTCCCTCCCTCGCTCGCGAGCTCGGGCGCCAGGCGCAGACAGACAGACAAAGTCCGCGCGGCCGCCCGACGTGCGCTGCCGGTGGCTGGCCCTGGCTGCGTGGAGTCGCCGGAGCCGGCCGGCGCGTCGCGTGCCACGAGCCCGAAGCGGGCGCGCGCCCCCCCCCGGTCGGCGACAGCGGCGGCTGCGAAGTGCAGGCAGGCAGGCAGCGACAGCGGCGAGGCGGCAAGTCGACGGCCGCGGCCCCGGGGAGTGAGCGAGCCAGCGAGCTCGCGCAAGCTAGTCTCGCCTCGCCTCGCTTCGCCTCGTCTCGACGCGTCGCGTCGAGCGTGGCAGCTGGTCTCGGCTAATCTGGGCTGGGCTGGGCTGGGCTGGGCTGGGCGGAGACAGGTGGTTGCCTCGCGCTTTGCCTTGCTTTGGCTCGGGGTACGTGCGAGTCGCAAACTCCGATCGCGGCTGGCGGAAGGAGAGGAGGAAGAAGAACAGAGGAAGGAAGAAGAGACGACACGAGAAGAAGGAGCTGCAGCTGCTGGTGCTGGTGCTGGGAGCAGCCACCAAGGGCACTCCAGGCACAGCGGCCGCGCTCCGCTCCGCTCCGCTCCTGCCGATCGCTCGCTCAGCCTTGCGTTGATTGACTTTGTTGCGATCGCTTGGCTTTGGTACCGGGTTCTCCCAAGTCCTCGTCCTGTCTGTCTTCTCCAGGCACGCAGGTAGTGGTCCTCGTCGTCTGTCAGTGTGTCTGTAGGGGTCGGTAGAGTGGCCAGCGAACGACCACCAGCGACAAAGCAAGAGCCCACCAACACTTCGCAGAGGGAGCAGGAACGCAAAAAGAGCGAGGTATACGCACTACTACTACTACTACTACCAAGTACTACATTGTCTCTACTTTCTGGTTGACAGCGAGAAGGAGCGAGTGGCAACTGGCGGCAAACCCCGATCGATCGGTCCATCGACCCATCGATCGATCCATCTATCGCCCCATCAATCGATCAATCGATCGATCGACACCCGCCAAAGCAGGTCTTGCTTGGTGAGATAGATTGAGCTCGCTAGACCGGAGACTAGACTCACCTTGGTCCCCGAGGCAAGACTAGATTTTCGATCAACCAATCAACAGGCGACTTCTTCACCAGCGCCGCCAAACCAGGCCAGACGAGCTCTGCCCGAGCAGGCAGGCAGACAGACAGGCAGGCAAGCGCTGCGTGCAGGCCACTCGGCGAGGCGCACCGCTGTCCAAGCTTGGCTAGCTCGAGGGGCTCGTCACGCTCGCTCATATCATAGGCAGGGCGCGCGCAAGAGACGGCCAGTCTCTCTCTGTCTCCTCAGCAGTGTCCGTCGGCGCGGGCGAAGCTGAGGCGCTCCTCGATCTCCGCCTTTTTCCTCGTCGGTCCATTCGCTCGCCCACGGCGCTTGCGTTGCCTGCGTGAGCTCTTTCTTGTTTCTTTTCTTCTTTCTTTCATTCCTTCACCCATCGCCACGCATCCATTCGCTCGCAGGCTGGCTCAGGTCGGTCACGTCTCCTCCACCCGCCCGTCGTTCTCGCGCCCGCCCATCACGCCCGCGCCTCCGGCCGTAGCTGCGACTCGTCCCGACGGCGCTGGTGCTGCGGTAGCGGCGGCCAGCAAGCGCTCTGCGGAGCGAGAAGACCAGCCAGGCCCCGCGCACGGTGCGCCCCTGTCATCCTTCTTTCCGCAGCTCGGGCCGAAGAGGAAACGAGAGGAGAGACGAGACAGACGAGAGACGAGAGCGACGCCGAGGCAGGCAGGGAGGCAGGCGACCAACTAACTGCCGCGAGGCGAGGCTGCGGCGAAGGGAGGAAGAAACTGCGTCGCACATCGCGGAGTAGCCTCTGCGCAGCGCGACGAGGGCGCAGTGCAGTGCAGGCAGGCAAACAGGCAAGGAAGGCAAGCAGAACCCGTTCGAGGCGCGTCGCGAGTCGATTGTCTCACCCATCCATCGATCGATCGACCGTCGACCGAGGCAGGCGAGCAGGCACCGGCCAGCGTGCTCGAGCGCGAGGTGAGCGCTGCGCAGCGCAGCGCGGCGAGGCGAGGCGAGGCGAGGCGAGGCACAGCGTGGCGTGGCGTGGCGTGCCCGGCGTGACGGGTCGAGAGACGTGGCGCGCGGCAACCAGCCCAGCCAGCCTAGAACCCGCGAGAGACCGACCCTCTTTTCTTTCACCGCACGGAACGCGTTGAAAGAACAGAAAGAACGGGGCGCCCTGTTTTTTTTTCGTCGCCGCCTTCTTCACCTTTCACCCAACCCCACAGTCGCTCGCAGCGGCGGCAAGTGAGAGGGGAAAAAGTTTTCCTTTTTCTTTTCTTTTCTTTCCTTCCTTCTTCCGGGGGAGCTGGAGGACCGAGCGTCCGCTCCGTCCACTCGAAATCCGCGACGGCGAAGCAAAGAGCGAGGAGCCCCCCGCGACTCCCGCTCGGGAAAAGACTCGAGCTGGCGCACTAGCCACCCGCCCAATCACTCGCTCGCTCCGTCCCTCCCTCCCTCGCTCAAGCACGCACGCTCAAGCACGCACGCTCACGCACGCTCGCGGGATCCCTCTCTCTGTGGCACGCCGAGAGCAAGTAAGCAAACAAGCACGCAAGGAGCGGCCGGCACGCGACGGCTGCGGTACCCAACGCGAGGTGGCGACCGACACCCAGCCAGGCCAAACAGGCAATCGCATCTCATTCGTCGCGCCGCATCCCCGCGCATCGCGGCGTCGCGGGGCGAGGAAGCGGGCACGCGCCGCAGCCTGGCTTACTAACGGACGCGGGGACGCCGCGCGTTCGCCAGCGAGCGTGGCTTGGGCTTTGCAGAGAGGAGGGAGGCTTGCTCGCCCGTCCGCGTACGCACCCGCAGGCCCGCGACCCGCTTCCTGGGCCCTCCTCGAGTCGACCAGACCGAGCCGAGCCGAGTCGAGCCGAGCCGAGCCGGGGCAAAGGCGGCCGGGACGCGGCTGACGAGGCGCCTCGGTGACTTACAACAAGGCTAGGCGAAGCGAACGCAAAAGTCAAACCCGGACCGACCGGACCGTGTGTCTGGCAGACTCGCAAGCGAGCCAGCAAGCAGACCAGATTCGACGGCCGGCTCAGACGGCAAGGCAAGGGCTAAGCTAGCTACACAAACCAGCGAGCGAGCGAGCCAGCGAGCGAGCCAGCGAGCCATGATTGCGAACGTGGCCTCGACACCGGCGTGCGGCGTGAGCTACGCGTTACCTCCGTCCCCATACGCGCTAGCCTATCCGAAGCGGCGGCGCGCCCCAAATGTAACAGCAGCAGCAGCAGCGGCAGCCGCAGAAGAACAACAGAGGGATTTCGAGGAGAAACAACACTTGAAGATGCAACATCAGCACCAGTACAAAAGAAGGCGGCGCTCCAGCGTAGTTGTCGAGGAGAGAGCACACAGACAAGAGCACACGGGCATGGACCACGAACCAAACTTTGACCTCGCAGATCTCGACGCCTTCCTCAACGAGCACGATGCAGAGACCGAGGCAGCAGCAGCAGCAGCAGCAGCAGCAGCAGCAGTAGCAGTGACAGCAGGGAACACCACCATCTATGAAGCAGACGCGCACAGCAAAGATGACTGGGCCTTGCTTCAGCCTCTCGAGCAGGATACGCTTATTGCCACTGGCGAAACGGAGGTCCTCGACGCGTGCGCCACCAATCCCTGGGCCACAAATACACCAACCCCAGGCCTTGGCCGCAACGGCACAGAGGCCCGCGAATTCGCCACGTTTGATGATGATGACACCGCAGACATTTCACTCGGTGGACAGTCCTACCATCGAGGCTGGCCGCTCGACGATGTCTTTCCTTACGACAGGGACAACATGTCCAACACGCCCATCAACGTCCCGATTACGGCAATGAACCACACGCGACCCTGGCATCATCATTCTCTTCCGCCCCTCGACCCCTTTCGCAATGGTGGCCTCGATGGCGCGGCCGAGTCAACACGCTACATCGCCCACGCTGGCATGATGTCCACACCCTGCAGTCATAGCCATGGAGGAGTCATGACCTCTGCCCAGGTCAGCTATGAACCTGCAAAGCCATTCTACGGCCCTTCCGCAGCAACCTATGTACACCACCACGCGCACTCTTTGCCCCACACCCCCGCGTCGTCGGGTCCCCTACCATTGGCCCGGAAACCAATCGTCGAGCACATTTCCACGAAGCGCCGGCGAAAGCCAGCAAGCCTGAAAACCAAGGCCAGAGCCTCTGCCTCGTCTGCTTCTTTGTCTTCGTCGTCGTCGTCATCATCGTCTTTCTCGTTTTCCTCTTCCACCTCTGTATCCTCCACATCATCCACCGCGACGACCAAGACCGTCACATCTACATTGGATTCAACAGTGTTGAGCCTGCCTTCTTCGCGAAACATCGCTGCCCCACTGAAGACGCCCAAGCACAACGCCAACGCGACAAACACCTCGAAAAAGTACGCCTCTGCCACTCCCATTCCTGACGTCAAGAAAAAATGCTCAAAAACCACTCCCAAGACACAGACATCCAAACGCGTGCGCCGCGTTGTGGGTCAGGTGACCAAGTCTCGCCCCGTCTCCTGGGAGCTCGAGGCCATCATGGCACTCGTGCAGCGTATCAAGATTGATCCCCGCGCCGCAGACAGCGAGGGCCTCGTATTGGCCCAGGGACACTCCTTGAATCCGCGCGACTTCAAGGACATTGTGCACGCTCTCGGAGCACGCGTCCAAGAGGTTGACTCGCCCAGCTCGGCGCGTCGAATTCAGCTCGAGCTCGCGCCCGCCTTTAACCCGATCTACAAGCCCATCAACAAGCCGCTCCTGCGCATTGGCCAGGATCTCACCTACGTGATGACCTCGGACATTCCCATCAAGGAGCGTCGTCGCTACGATGTCTTTAGCGACTTGCAAATGGGCACTGAGACGGCCTTTTGGTGTGATCAGGGCAATGCTCACTCTGTCCTCGATGTGTCCAAGAATGTGCAAACCCTGGGGTCCGATGGTCGTCACGTGAACCCGCGCACCATCCAGGT
Source organism: Aurantiochytrium sp. KH105 (assembly GCA_003116975.1). Lineage (NCBI taxonomy): Eukaryota > Bigyra > Thraustochytrida > Thraustochytriidae > Aurantiochytrium > Aurantiochytrium sp. KH105. The sequence continues at coordinate 410,281 of BGKB01000011.1, forward strand.
GGCCCACGCGCTTGCGAGCCGTGTCTCCCGCCTGCTCGATACAGAGGTTTGCGTCATGAAGTGTTTTTACTATGCGCTGTGCACGCGAGGTCCGCCTAAAAAGCGCCGCAAGAGCGAGACGGCCGGTGTTCGTCCCACGCCCACGCCGCCTGCGACGCCCATGAGCGCCTCGCGTCCGCTTGGTTTGCACAAGCACATTTATATGCTTTGCGAGCAGTCCATCGATGATCGTCACAAGTGTCTTCCCGGGGCTCGCGTGTGGCTTGTGCGCTACTTTATCAAGGGCGACCTCGATCCGGCACTGGCCCCGCTCATTGACATGGCTCCTGAGGCTACTGCAGACGTCGGCGCCAAGCCGACCGTCATGAAGCGGGCGCATTCTTCGGAAGCTACTGTTGAGATGCTTGCTTGATTGCTCCAAGGCTTTCCTCGTACAAACAAGAACAATCCTGTCTTCACCCCTTCGATCAATTATCCTGTAAAACTATAACTCTCAGATCTATAAATTCTCTTTCTTTTCTTGCTACATTGCAGAAAGGTCGAGCGAATGAGCTTTGTCTCGTTGGCGACTAAACGACTTTTGCGACGAATTTCTGCTTGTCTTGTGCTCGGAGAGGGTCGGGATGGCAAGATCCTACTTCATTTGAGGAGAGACAATCGCAAAGCGCGAGCTCACTTTGTTTGGAAAAAGGACAAACGCAAAGCGCGAGCTCACTTTGTTTGGAAAAGGATAAGAGGAAAGCGTGAGCTCAGTTTACTTGGAAAAGGACAAGTGGAAAGCGTGAGCTCAGTTAACTTGAAATGGATAAGCGGAAAGCGTGAGCTCAGCTTGTCTGCAAAGGAAAAAACGCGAAGCAAGCTGCAAGCTCAGTTTGTCTGCACGCAAAGCATGAGCTTAAATTGGTTGGAAAAGGTCACGGGTAAAGCGTGAGCTCAGTTTGTTTGAAAAAGGACAAACACAAAGCGCGAGCTCAGTTTGTTTACAAAAGGACAAGTGGAAAGCGTGAGCTCAAGTTTTTTGCAAAGGGAAAAACGCGAAGCAAGCTGCAAGCTCAGTTTGTTTGGGAAAGGACAAGCGAAAAACACAAGCTCAGTTTGTTTGTAAAAAGATAACGCAAAACGCAAGCTCAGTTTGTTTGCAAAGGGGAAAACGCGAAGCAAGCTGCAAGCTCAGTTTGTTTGGGAAAGGACAAGCGCAAAACGCAAGCTCAGTTTGTTTGTGAAAGGACAAGTGAAAACGCATGCTCAGTTTGTTTGGGAAAGGACAAGGGGAAAGCGAGCTTAGTTTGTCTGAACAAGCGCAATGCGAGCGTAGTTCGTTTGCAAGAGGACAAGCCTAAAGCTCACGTTCACGAACAGGATCGGGCTAGAAATGCGACGGATGGAAGGCGTGCTTCTGGACAAGCTCACTTCCACAAACCAAATTGAGCCAGCTTCGTCGGGAATGAAGTGAGCGGAAGACTTGATCCTGCATGACAAAAGGGACTCATTTCGATTGAAGCGAAAACCGAGAGGAGCACTCATTTACGAACAGAGTTGAGTCAGCTTTATTCAAAGTGCGACAAGTGAAGAGTCCACGTTCACAAACAGAATTGAGCGAACTTGGACGGGGATGAAACGATGAAAGGAAACCTTCTCTACCACACACGGAATCGATGCCATTAAACTCGGGCGAGACAAAAGCGCATAGTGATATTAAGTAGAAAGGTCTAAAGCGCACGGAATTGAGCCCGCAACGTTGTCGTTGAAAGGCGGCGACTGAGGAATTCGCATCTTCAAACAAAGCCAGACAAGACCATTTCCGATAAAGACAAAAGCGGAAAGGTTCTTCATCACGTACGACATCGACCTGAATTTGACCGAGACCAGACGGATCCATCGAGCCAGTTTTACCAGAAAATTATGACCTCACCAGGCTTTCACTTTGGTGACGCATCTATGCGGTCCTGCATGACTTGTGACACGGTTGTGTTGGGTCCTTTCGTTTGGCGACGCCTGCTTTTCGTTTTGCGCAGCCCAGCAACATTGAGAGTCCTTTCAAGGAAGACTCCCAAAGCCAGCGCTGATCTTGCCGAGGCTTATGGACACGCTTCAGGCCCAGCAAGCCGAGCGGCAGGCCGTGCTGGACAAACTGCAAATGCTGCAGAATGAGCTGCAGGACACCGAGGATAAGAAAAATGCTTTCGAGCAGCAGGTCGCGGACCGTGCCACAAAGCTTGACCGCGCCTCGCGTCTCATTGGCGGTCTCGGTGGTGGGAAGACCCCCTGGACGCAATTTGTTGCAGATCTCCGGGTACAGTACGAGAATGCCTTGGGAGCTATTCTGCTCTCTTCGGACGTGATCGCCTACCTTGGTGTGTTCGCAGACGTACCGATCCTCGTGCATCGAGGGATGGATGTCTTGCACAGCAACAGAGACAGTGGCAAATCGATCAAAAGACATAGCAAAGGCAAGACGCAGGCAGTAGCCGCTGTCACAACGCCGCAAGAAAGAGACTTGTTCGAGCACTGCAAACAAATAAACAATCAATAAACAATCAGATGTGAAACTGATACATTCTTCAAAACATTGTGCAAAGGGTCAATTCGAGAGTAGTACAACTTGTAGTAGGTATGGAAAGGCACACGGCAGTGGGAGGAGGAGTGAGTGCGCATAAGCGACGCGTCCCGGCAGGGTCGACAACGCCGCTTAGGAGAATGCGAGGCACACGAGGATGCAGCGGGGTACTGACAGCAGCGTCTGACTTGCATGCATGCTGCTCGAGAGTCTCGCGAGAAAAGTTAATGGGGCAATGGTCACCTTTTCCGTGAAAAGGCTGTTGAGGTCCGCGCCTCCCGTCTTTTGACACACAGGAAAGAGGGAAGCGGGGCGGCAGCGGCAAATGCGGATGCAACGCAAGCTGCTTAGAGGACGAAGCGGTCGAGCTCCGGGTGCAGCTTACCCTTGACAAAGTAGCGGACGAGCCAAATCTGCGAGCCTGGGAGGATCTTGTGACGGTTGTCGACAGACTGTTCGCAGAGCACGTAAATGTGCTTGTGAAGACCAAGAGGCCAGGAGCCCGAGAGCGAGCCCTTGGTCTTGCGCAGATTGGACTTGGAGCTCGGTCGGGCGCAGAGCGCATAGTAAAAACTTTTAATGATTGGTCGCTCCATTTGTGTGAGACCCGAGACGCGGCGCGCAAGGGCGTGCGCAACCTGGATGGTGCGCGGGTTGACATGTTTGCCGTCAATGGCGGATTCTTGCAGAGGCTTTGAGCAGTCGAGCATGCAGTGCGCGTTACCCTGGTCGCACCAAAAGGTCGTCTCGCCAGTCTCGAGGGTCTGATCGCAAAAGGAATCGTAGCGGCGGCGGTCCTTGAGAGGCACGGTTGCGTTCATGATGAAGGTCTTGTCCGGCTGGATGAAGCGGATGCGGTCAGAGCGCGCGTCCGGCTGAAGAGTGGTGAGCACCTTGGGGTCGATGAGGTCAACGCAGTGGCGGCCACTCGACGCACCATCGACGAGGTGAGCACCAAGGGCTCGCAGGATGCTCTGGAAGTCGCGAGGGTTGAGATCGATTGCGTTGGGATGCGCCTGGTTGAGAGAGCTCGGTCTTACCGCCGAGGCGGCCGACGAGGGTACAAGACGATGCTCTTGCTTGAGCTGCTGCTGCGCTTGGTTCTGGGTTTGAACAAGTGGCAGGTCAGGTTGCTCGATCTCAATGTTGACTTCGCGCTTGATAGGCTTAGACGCGGAAGACTGCGTCCGCCTGCGCTTGTTCGCGCGGTCCTCGGCCGCCTTTTGCAAGGGCATCGTTCGGTGCTGACTAGCGTACATGGGGACCACTTGCTGTGACCGGTTGCTGAGATCGGGCAGCGCGCCCGAGTACGAGCGCTCGTTGTGATGTTGCTGCTGCTGCTGCTGCTGCTGCTGCTGCTGGTACTGGTGAAAAGGGCGCTTAAAGTAGACGTTGCAGCCCTCCTCGAGTTGGACGGTCTGGATGCTGTCGTCCGATGCAAACTGGGAATACTTGAGCATGTCGTCTTTTGGTGAGACCGGCTGGGAGACGCAGGCGGTTCCTTCGCTAAGGTCGTCCTCGATGGTGGAAGCAAAGGGCAACAAATGCTCGTTCGATGCCCACCACTCGCTCTCGTCGAGAGGGGCGGCCCACTCGCCGGCCCAGTCGCGGGAGTCGCTGCTGCTGCCCTGCATTGCGCCGAGGGACTCGAGGTGCTGGTTGAATTGCTGCTGCTGCTGCAGCTGCTGCATCTGCTGCATCTGCTGCATCTGCTGCTGCTGCTGCTGCATCTGATGATGTTGCTGCTGGTGATGGTGACTCTCGAGCATGTGCTCCATCTGGGGCTGCTGGTGGTGCGAGATACTTTGATAATGGTACTGCATCTTGCTTGTGCTTGCGAGTTGGTCTGGCTTGGGCTCGGGTTGGTTGCAGGTTTGCCGTGGCTGGCTGCCGCGGTTGAGCGAGCTTTTGCCCTCTTTACCCCGCCGAGCTCTTAAGGCTAGCCTCTTACGTTTCCTGCCTGTTTCCTTCCTTCCCGCTCTCTCTCCGTCCGCGGCGTCCTTGCCTTGCGGTATAGCTTGCGATATGCCTTGCCGTCGTGGATGGCCGGACGGGCGCGCGGGCGCGCGGGCGGGCGGGCGGGCGTGCTGGCCTGGTCTCGTGCAGACGGGCACAAGGTGGTCGGGCTGTCGGGCGCGCGCGTGAGCGGGTCTGCCTGGCTTGGACGCGGGGCTGATTCGGGTCTGCTGCTCTCCTCCCCGCTCCGTTCCTCTTTCTTTCTTCTTTCCTCGTCTGTCAGTCTGTCTCCCGTTCAGCCTCGTTAGTCTGTTTTAGCGTCTGTCAGTCTGCCCGCGTCTGTCTGTTTGTCGCGCCTGCGAGAAAAGAAAACTAAAAAGAAGGAAAAGAAAAAAGAAAAAAAGAAAAAAAGAAAAAACAAGCGAAAAGGGAAGAAGGCCAGAAGAACAAGGAGCGAAGAGGAAAATAAAGGGGACGCGCGCTGCGGGACCCTCCCCCCCTCGGCCCCTGGCAGCGCGAGTCTCGCCGCGCCGCGCCGCGCCAACGACCACCGCCCTCCCGCAGCGCCCAGCAGCGGCAGCGGCAGCCGGTCGGCCGGTCGGTCGGTCGGTCGTTCGGCCGGCCGGCGCTCGAGAGCCCGCAGTCGCGGCGCCGCTGCGGGGCGAGCCACCAGGGGCGAGCGAGGAGAAAAAAGAAAGAACGAAGAAAAGAAGATTGAAAAGAAAAAAAAGAGCGTCTCAGACGGTCTACACAGACAGACAGAAAGACCCGGAGAGAGCGAGCTCGAGCCGCCGCGCAGGCAGGCAGGCAGGCAGGCAGACAGCCAGCCCGCCGGCGCTCGACTCGCTTGCTGGCGCTCGCTCGCTCGCTCGCTCGCTCTCTCGCCGTCTCACCCTCCCTGGCTCCCTTCCGCGTCGCTTCGCAGGCGGCGGCCTGTGAAGGGCGGCTGTGAGGCGGGCTGGAAAGGCAGAGGCAGGCAGGCCCAGGTCCCCGCCCACCCGCCGCGGTTCCTGGGTCTTCTTCGGGTGTTCCGCGCCGCGCGGCTTCGGAAGGAAGGCGGGAGGCGGCCAATGGAACGAGCGAATGGAGGGGTCGCTCGCGCCCGATCGGTTCTTGGCCTGCGCGCTTGCTTGCTTGCCTGGCTGGCTGGCTGGCGGCGACGCATGAACAAACGCGACGCCGCCCTCGCGCGGAGAGGACAGCGGCCAAGCGGCGCCGGCGTCGGGAGCCGCGACGAGCCCCGCCGAGACGCGCGGAGAAAGGAGGAGAAACAAAGAGGACAGGAATCGAGACTGCCGCGCCGCGCCGTGCCGTGCCGTGCTGTGCTGTCCACAGCGATGACCCCCAGCGCCCGCAGCGGCGGCGGGGAAATGGGGCAAAGCTGCGGGGCGCGGGGCGCGAGCGTTCGCTGCGCTTCGCGCACGTCGGGGCAGAGGGGAAACGGGAAGTTCCGCAGCGGCGTTGCTGCGAACCCACAGCGAGTTCGCAGTTCGGGCAGCGCCAGCAGTTCAGCTGCGGAGGGCCCGTGCCTGCGCCCCTAACCGGCCTGCTCTTTTCCCGCCCGTCTGTCAGTCAGTCTGTAGTAGAACGTGCGTAGTATGTCCGAAGCGCGTCTGTCTGCTTTTCGCGCCTGGCAGGAGGAGGCGGAGCTGAGCGCGCGAGAATACAATCGAAGAAAGCCCAACGCACGGCGCGCGGCGGTAGTAAGGCAAGAGCGGAGGCAGCGGGGGGGGGGGAGATGGACCGGCCGCGAAGAAAAGCGCCGACAGCTAGGAATAGCTGCTGCTGCTGCTGGGCGGTTTGGTGCGAGAGGGTTCGTCGGCCGATCGATCCATGGATCGATCCTTCGATCCACAGAGCGTCTCTTTTTCATCAGTAGATTATCCGCCTCGCTGGCAAGGATGGAAAGGTGCATGGGGTCCTCCCAGGAGATACGGAGAGAGGGAGGGAGCGAGGAGGGATCCGCGTCGCGCTCCACGGCGCGCCCAGCAAGGCAAGGAGGCTCGAGGGCTGGTGGGTTGGCTTGACTTGCATTCATGCTCAAGCATGCGTGCACGCATCCATCCAGTGATTACGCGCCATCTGACAGGCAGGCACGCAGGCAGGCAGGCCAACTGGCAGGCCGAGCAGGCGGCAGTGCCGGGGTCGTGTGCTGAGTGTGTGTCGCGAGACGCTGCGCTGTGCTGGAGAGCACGAGCCAGGCGCATCTTGGCGGTCCAATCGCAGCCGGGAGGGAACGAGGAGAGGCGTCCAAGGTGCCCGCAGCCGCCCACCGAGCGGAGAAGGCGGCGCCCGCGCCCACAGAATGAAGCGGCACTTACCGCAGCAAACAGAAAGCGAGAAGCTTCTTTCTCACTGTGGAACGCTGCCTCTGCTCCGGCGCGGGCTCCGACCGCCCGCGCTGACTCGACCAGCCTGAAGAACCCTTTACGCTCTCTGTCATTCTGTCTGTCGCCCCCCGGAGCCCTCGGGGTTCCGTCCGGACGGGTGGCGGGGGTGCGCCGCGGCTCGGCACCCTGAGCAAGCGGTGTGTATGCGCAGCGTTGGGTCGCGATGTTCGCGTTCACGCAACCGACGGGGGGCGGGCCGTGGGCAGGCGGGTCTCCCCTGCGCAACATACTTGCTGGGCCCGCCAGCCGGGATGAAAGAAATTTTGAAACAAAATGAACGAAAGAAAGAAAGAAAGAAAGATTGTTTGGGTGAAAATCCGACGCACGGGCGTTCGTTGATTCGATCAGTCAACTAACTGATCGACCGACCAGTGACGGATCGAGCGACCGATCGACCACTCGCTGGGCTCGAGACGGTGGCCGGGGGAGAAGGTAGGTAGGGCGGTGGGCCACCGCGAAGGCAGGTGGGCAGCCAGCCACCTGTATCCACGACCGGCCGCTCTGGCTGCGCTGTGCTGTGCGCGTAGGTGTGGGCGCGCGCGAGGACACAGCACGCTCCACCGCCAAGGGTCTACTACAAACTCAGCTTCTCGCCGAAAGCTCTTGCTTCTCGGCAAAAAGCTACGATCTGTGGATGTAGCGCAAACGCCGAAGAAAGGCCCGACCGGAGGACTAGGCTGCGGGGCCACGGGCGGCGGCGGGCCGCGGGGAACCGCAGCCCCGCTCCGCCCCTTCGCCCTTCCTCGCACGCACCCGCGCCAGTGGCCACCCATCTCCGCCGTCGCCATGAATCGCGGCAGGCAGCCCTGCCAACCATGCATGCTTGTCTCGCCACGCCAGCCAGCCTGCCAGCCGGCCAGCCGGCCAGCCAGCCAGCCAGTCAGACGCGGCGAGGATTGATTGGCGTGGCGCGCCTCTTCCACGAGCGCGAAGAAATGAAGCGCAGCGCGGGGCGCCGCGGCCGGGCTCCCCCACACCCGATGAGAGCTGGCTGGCAGGCGAAGCAAGGCAAGGCAAGGCAAGGCAATGAAGGCGAAATGATGAGGCAAGGCAAGATCGCCGTCGCCTGAACCCTCTCGCTCCGCCGTTCCCGCGCACACTCTCCTGCACTCGCTCGCTGCCGCCTCGAAGGCACGCACGCACTCTTGCATGCTGCTGCTGATGCATGCAAACCACGTACGCAATCCACGACGCCAGACATGGCGCGCTATGAGCACATAGCGCAGTACCCCGGCGTAGGTGCGGGCCGACCTGGCTGCGACTGCGGTAGGCTGGCCAGAGCCCAGCCGAGCCCGCCGCGCGCCTGGGTCGGTCGCTTTATTCGTACGCAAGCAGGGAGAGAGCAAGCCTGGAGACACTCGGGCGGGCTTGGCCCTCCGTCTGTGTGTCTGGCTGTGTCTGTTTGTCTCACTATGTGTGTCGCCTCTTGTTCTTTCTATTCCTTTCTCTCTTTCTATTCTCTACTTTACTTCCTTTTTATACATTCATTCTTTTTTTCTTTTTTCTTTTTTTCTTTTTTTCATTCTTTCTTTCATTCTTTCTTTCGACCGAAGGAGGAGAAGGAGGAGGAAAGGAAACGCGGGTCGTTGCTGCCCGCTGCGGCTGACTCCGAGAAAGGCGCAATCAGCGCGACCACTCGAACAAGGGCACGTAGCCACAAAAGCAGGCAAGGTTGCAAGCAAGGTTGCAGAGGCAGGCAGGTACGGGCTGCGGCTCGACGGCGCAGAAAAGAAATCGAAGGCGGCGAGGATGACCTCCTGCAAGAGCTACGGAGCAGCCTGCTCCCGCGCGCGAAAAGGCGGAACTGCGGCAAAGCATGCAGGATCAGCCAGCCACAGTTCATCTTGTTTCCTACTTTCTCCCTCTCTGAGCTCCCGCCCGAGGAGTACTACACTGTGGGGTCTGCGTAGGGCAGCAGCCACGGGCGCCTCCCTTCCCTTTCCCTCTCTCCTTCCGAGGGCGTCGCGTCGCCCGCCGCTTCGCTGAGCTGCTTGCGTCTCGTCGCGTCGCCTCGCAGCGGGTCGAGTCGAGCCAATAACGCGGCCGTGCCTTCCGACCGACCGAAGCATGCGCCGAGCCGAGCTGACCCAGCCAGCGACCACAGCCGAGAGCCAAGGGCACGCCAGTCTGCACGGCGGCAGCCGAGAGGTCGGTTTTCCACCGTGGAAAGCGGCTTCGTGTCTCCTGCCTGCGTCCACAACCAGCCACCGGCAATGGCCACAGCCACAGAGGCCGGCCACACACTCGCCCTTTCCCCTCAGCTGCAGCGCAGCCGCCGTCGTGGAGTCCGCTCCGCCTGCGGGCCCCTTTCTTTCTCCTCCCTTTCTCGCTCTTGCTTTCGCTCCGCGCGACGGACAGAGACGAGGAGAGATAGATAAAGGGCTTCTGGCTGATAGAGATGCAAGCGATGGCAAGGCGCAAACTAGGCAGCCAAGATACGCACCGCGTCAGCCCCTTCCGCTACCGAGAGCAGCGGCGCGAGCGCTGATCGGTCGGCCGGCCGGCCGGCCCGGCCTCGGACGGGATGAAGCAGGCGGCGATGGCAGGCGTCGGGAATCTCCGGCCCCGTGCTGCGCTGCGGACGTAGGGCGGCGAGACAAGGCGAGCGGGCAGGCCAAGCAAGGAGGCGCGGGGAAACACCGATCGATCGATCGATCGATCGGCCGTCGACCGACCTCACAGTAGCGTGGGGCCGGCGGCCTCATGTGGGCCACGGTGGCGTCACAGATGCAACAGCGAGTGGATTCTGACGTACCACAGTGGTAAAGGAGGGACTTACCGTGCTGGAGAGGCGGCGTCGATTTTGCAGCGCCGGCGTTTGCGGCACGGAAGCAACCGACCAAGCAAGAGCAAAAATAAATAGAAACAGGCCCGTCGGCCGCACTCGCTCGCGCCGGAAATAAGGACAAGGAGGAACGTAAAAAAGGAAACCGCGCAGGCCAGCCGCTCGCTTGCAGGCCGCACGTTGGAAGCGAGCGGTCCCTACGGTCCTGAGCTCTCCCGATCTCTGTATGTCTGTTTGTCTCCACGTCCGTCTGTCTGACTGTCTGTCTGTCGGTCTGTCTGTCGCCACACGAATGGACGTGCTGACGGTGGGCGTGCACCCCGAAGCAGAGTTGACGTGCGGACCAGGTCTCCCCACGCTTCACAGTGGATGCTGCAGCGGGGCCGCCTGGAGGGCAATTCTTGGGGTCGGCTTGCGGTTTATCAACGATCGATCGATTGGTATGTCCTTGGATGATCGATCATCGAGCCAGCCAGCCAGCCAGCCAGCCAGCCAATCGATCGATCAATTATTCGATCCATCCATCCACTGGTTCGTCGGTCAATTGCCAGTGCCCGATCGATTGATTGGGTGCACCGCGTGCGGCCCAGAAGGGGCGGAAAGCCGCGACGCCGTTGCCTGTCTGTAGTTAGTTAGTGTTAGTTAGATAGTTATAGTTAGTTATTCGGTGGCTCTCGGCTGGCTGTACTGCTCGGGCGCAAGTGGACTCGCCGTGCTGTGGAAAAAAAATCGATCACTCGGGTCAGCGTCTCGCCGCGAATCGCTCCCCTCTCTTCCGTCCTCCGCTCCGCTCCACTCTGTTACTGCCGCCTCCGCGGGCCGACCATCTCGCCATCCTTCCGTCCGCGCGGGCATTAACATGTAAATCTTCTAGTACGTTCGTTCATTTTCATCTCCGCGCGGGGCTCAGCGGCCTCGAGGCGCCGTTTCCCCACCTGGCTGCCCGCAGCGCCTTCCGCATCTGCGCGCAGGGCGCGACGCGGGCCTCCCACGCTTCACAGTGGAAGGCGCAGTGCGGGGATCTGGAGGGGCGAGCGAGGAATTCGCATTTATTCTCCTTCTTCTCCTACTACTTTTTCTTCCGCGGCGGCGGATCGGGCGTGCGGGCCGGTTGGCTGGCTGGCTGGCTGGCTCCGCTCGTGGCTGCAGCGCAGCTGGTTGGCTGCATATGGATTGGCAGAGAGCGGGCTCGGACTTTTCAATGCAGCACGGTCTCGGGGTGCCGAATGGACTCCACGCCAGGCCGCGCAGTACTTCTGGCACCAAGCACAAAGAGGACGGGGTGAGTGCGTGCGTGCGTTGACGTGCAAGCCTATGCCCTAGTGAGCGAGCGAGCGAGCGAGCGAGCGTGCGTAGACTTTGATCAGCACAGCAGCCCGCCCCACTGTGTGTGTGGCGGAGACCGCCCATCCATCAATCAATCCATCCATCCATCCAAAAAGAGAATAAAGAAAGTCCCTGCACACAGCACGGCAGCGCAGCGTCGCGCCGCGCCGCCAGTCGGTCTCCCTTCTGCACGCACGCGCGCCCCGCACGCGCGCGCGAAGCACGATAACCAAGACAAAGGAGCGAAAGAAAGGCGCTTTCTCCGCGTCGACGGCGGCAGGCTCCGGCCTTCCTCGACGCCCCCAAGATGTCTGAGCTTCGCGCTCGAGCCGCTAACTGCGAGCCTGCATTCCTTGAGTCAGCCAGCTTGGCCAGTATAGTCGGGCCCACGAGCGCCCGCAGTCAGTGGGCGAGAAAAAGAGCGCGGCTGGCGGCGGCACGCACGCACGCACGCACTCATGAGGGCAAATAGGCTGCAGCCGAGGCTGGTCGCCCGCCGCTCAAGCACGACAAGGTTCGCCCTTCCACACCCTGGGTTCAACCACGGCCCGCCCCTGACGCTTGCATGCAGTGCAGGTTATGCCGTGACCCTGGCTTGGCCGAGCGCGAGTGAAAAGATCGAGATAAGATCGGGGCTGCATGGAGGCTGGAAAAGCTCGAAAGCGGCCAAAAAACCGGCAAGAGGACAGGCGACCCATTCCATTTTTTTTGTTTTACTTTCTTTTTCCCCCTCCGCTCGCCTAAGCCTCTAGCAAAATGGCGGCTCGCTTGGTGGCGGTTGGGTTGGACATCGCTCAACGCGCACGGCGACGACGCCAGCCGCTCTCTGTCGAAGCGAGCTCGTCGTGGCATGAAAAGGATCAAGACAAAAAACAAAAACATAAAAGAAAACAAGTGAGTGCCGTGACCTACGCACCGACCGACCCGTCGCGTCGCTTACTCCAGCGAGCGCCCCATCGCGCCTCCGATCGACCGCCCTCGCACGCTCTCCTCGAGCCCGCAACAAACGCTCGCTCGCGACGCCTCCCCCCCACGAGCCCACGCGCACGGAAACCGCCCGCTGGGGAGGAGGCCTGCGAGGCGCGGCGCCTGCTGCTGAGAGCGCCCGGGAAGCCCTCCGACCCGCGCCAGAGGGGACCACTGCCCTACATCACCTCTCCACAGTGTAAAAGAGCTTATCGCCCTTCTCTTTCCTTTTGCGAAGCAGCCACACAACCGCTGTTTCTTCTCAGGATGGACGGCCGCCCTCGCGCCGCTGCCGGAGCGCGCGATGGACGTGCGCCGCGCGGGGCTGCGCCTCGTCGCGTCGCGACACAGCTTCCGCAAAGGACGAACGAACGACAGACACCGCGGCGAGCGGATTGTGCTGCAGAATGGCGGCCAGCTGGCGATGCCGCGGGGTTGGATCGAGTCGCAAAGGCGAGGGAAGAGTAGAGGGCAGAAAGCCCTGGCTGAGCTTCATCCGGGCGCAAGGGCGCGGCGAGGCGGACTTTTTCCGAGTCCCGGACACGCGACCGAGGCGAGGAGAGCGAGGCGAGGAAAGCGAGTCGCGTCCCTGGACCCGCCAGCGTTTGTGAGCGCGTCGTTGTTGGTTGGCCAAGCTTGGGGTTCTTTACTCGAGCGAGGATCGACGCGACCGACTGATGGCCTGCTTGCTTGCTTGCTTGCTTGCTTGCTTGCTTGCTTGCTTGCTTGCTTGCTGGCTGGCTGGCTGGCTGGCTGTCTGGCTTGCGCGAAACAGGCACGCATGCAGGTCCGTTGCGCTCTTCCCGCGCTCGATTCAACCCTGCGGCCACAGCCATTTCTGGCGTCCCTGCGCGCTTCGAAATGTACAAGCCGTGCAATCAAGAGCGGAAACGAAAGAGGGCTCAAGAAAGGGAAACGGAAACGAATGGGCAGCAAGACGTCCGCGCTTTCTCTGATCATGATAAGCCAGGCTGCCTCGCTGCGACTGCGCGCCTCATTCGTCCCTTCGCTGGCGCGGCGGTCGCGCGTCGAAGGCCTTCCTGGCACCGCCGTAGGAACTCACTCACACAGCTGTCACTGCAATTGTGAACATTGTGCGCGTTCATTTTAGCCGCGCTATGTTGTCGACACCAGCCAGCCAGCCAGCCAGAGCCCGATCCGCGCAGCACGAACGCCGCCGCTCAATGCGCGAGGTCTCCTTCTCCTCCTCGCGCCGACCGAAGCGGCGCGGACACGTCTGTCGATGGGTCCAGGGACCGTTCTCCTGGCCGCCGCCGAATCCCAGAGTTGAGCGACGGCGGCGGAGGAATGGCCGACGGCTCCCAAGAAACGCAGATATGAATGAACGCAAGAAGTTTTCGTTTCACAGGCCAGCCTGGGGTTGCAAAAAGAAAAGAATAAGCAAAAAGCAGCCGGCCTGCCCGCCAGCAGGGGCGGAAGCCTAACTGCAATCAATTGCAACGCATGGCCGTTGAAATGGACCCCGGCGCGAGTCTCAGCCCCGCGCCCTGTCCCGTCCCTGCAACCGAAGTGAGCCCGCAAGCCAGCCACCCTGGCCGCGTCTCAGCAACGTCGCGTGCAGGCAGCAGCAACAGGCACGCGCAGAATGTGCGACTTGGATGCCGTCGGTCCGCTCGCGCCAGCCTTGAGGCGCAGACGAGTGGTGGATGGGTGATTGGGTAGATCCTCTCTGCACAACAAATGTGCTGGTGATTCGGTTGGCTTGCAGTCAGCTGCAGCATAGTCGGCAAGCAAAAAGGCCACTTGCAGCTGCATGTACCGTCCGCGAAAGTTGTGCACGAGCTTGTGGTGGCGTCGACTCGCTCTTTCTATTCAATTCCCTGCCAATTTCATGCCTCAAGGAAATGGACAAGTAGAAACCTCTCCTCAAGTTGCAGTTGCTCGATTTGGTTTCCACCCAAAAAAAACAGGAAGCGTCCGTGGCCGCTACTGCTGCAGCTGCTGATGGATGACGGCCGCGAGGGCAATGAAAGGCTGACGTAGTAGGACGCACAGAAACGCAACGCAAGTCTATTCAAGCCTAGGCGTCGCAGTAGCAAGCAGCTGCAGCCTGCCAGAACAGCCGCTTTGGGCGGTTGGCTGTGGCCATGGTGGCTGACTGTTGCTTCTGCTAAACTGACAACGTGCGGCGGTGGCTTACTACGGCCACTGGCCTGCCCCGCAGCGCACGAAGGCCCCACCCCTCCTATTCAGCAGTGGGGGCTTGGCCCCGCACATCACCGCAGCCCATTCCCGGCGTCGCCCCACGCGGACTCCCCGGCGCGGAGGCGAGGGAGGAAGACGTGTCTAACTTCCTGAAAGACCCGCCAGTGACGGGCGGTCTATCCACTGTGTATAGCTGGCTGTGGAGAATGCAGGCCAGTGGTGGAGGGGCGTGCTACGTGCAGAAAAACAAAATAAAAACAAAATGGGAAGGTGATGGGCGGGAAAGTGCGAGCGTACCGCGCGCGCCTGCAGATGCGCGTTGAAATTCTTCGTTGGCGCGTTGACATTTTCGCTACACGGTGGACGGTGCTCGCGTGGATGCTGGCCAGTTTCCGCTCCGTGGGGGCGCGACGCAGCATGCGAGCCGCTGCCGTCGTCTATCTTCCCTCTCATCCACCCCCCGCGAGCCTGCCTGATACAAAGCTGCGAGCGAGCGCGCACAATTCCGTTTCCCCCCCGCCAGGCTCCGTCTCATCGTTTTGGGGACGCAAAGCAGGCCCGGCAGCGGCAGCTGGCTGCGGCATGCGCGGCGGTGAGGACTCAGGTCGACGCGGGTCGGCTCGGGTCTCGACTCGACTCGACTCGACTCGACTCGACTCGACTCGACTCGACTCGACTCGTCTCTCGACGACGCGAGAGGATTTCTTGCAGAGGCGGGAAAGTCCCGAGTGCGAGCGAGGCCTGGCGGCGGGCGCGGAGGCACGAGCGGCCGCCTTTCGTCCTGGAGCGAGGGCGCGACCGACCGTACTGGCGTGGCATGCAGATGGCATGGCACGACAGGCTGCCGACTTCGTGCCACGAACCGTCTCGCGTGGCACCGCCTGGCCTCCCTGCACCGCGCCGCACCTTTCCTCTCTCGTCCCCCACCTTCCCCCCACCTCCCCCCACCTTCCCGTGTCGTACTGGACCCCGCGCGGGGCCTGCGAACGCGCGAGTTCTTCTCGGGCGCAGCGCGTGCCAGCCAGACAAAGCGCGAGCGAGGGATCGGCCGGGTGCGAATGGGAGTGTAGCGACGCTGCAGCAGAGCGTGCGTGCGTGCGCATGCGTACGAAGGGGCGTGTGCGTGCGTGCGAAGGTGCGTGTGCCTATTCTTCTTTTTCATCGTTTTTTGTTTTCGAAAGCTCTTTGCCACCAGGCACCGCGTCTCCTGCACGGCTCAGGTCTCATTAGAGCTCTTTCGCGGCATGTGCAAAGAACGAAAAAGAAAGTGTTGGAAGCATGCGGCGACTTGCGACGCCGCACGTCGTGGATTCAGCGAGAGAGCTCTTGCTTGCATCAACACGGCTTGACTTTGGGTTTGTGGTGTCGCTGCCTTGGCTTGGCTTGGAGACTTGGTGAAAGCAAAACAGATGGGTTGGTGTCTGGTTGGTAGGTTATTTGTCTGGCAGGGATGGATGTCGGAACGAAAAGCCAGCTTTCCGACGCCGCAAGACCTCCGCGATGCGTTGATCGTCCCTGAAAAAAAAAGTTTTACCACTCCAGGCTACTACCACCTGCAACTGCGAAGTTTAAACTAATCTGCGCTGGCTGACCGAAAAAGAAATCGTCGTGGCTGGCATACTATCGCTTTCGTTTCAAGCGTTTCTTTCACACCTGTGAAATTTGTCCCTTGGCTCAAAATTGCGCAATCGTGGGAGCCTCTCTTGTTTCTCCGTCTGTAGTGTGCTGAGCGGCCTTGAAATCCTCTTTCTATGCTGCTTTAGGCAGCTCCTTTCAAGAGAATCACTGCTTTGAACGATTTGCCTTTTCGCAAGTCGTGCGAGTCTGTATCACATGATAATGTGCGTCATAAAGCATCCGCAGGCATAGTCGTACTTTCCTATGATGGGTTTAGCGTGTTTCGAAGAAAACTTGTCTCTAGTTCCTTGGACGCGTGGGTGCGTCTTGCGTTCTTTCAGCTTGCTTCTGCTTACAGTTAATAATTCCTAGGCACACAATGCAAGTTTCTACTTTGAGTTTAACAAGCTCGCGCATATTGCGATGTATTCGATTGTTGCGACGTGTTGCCTCGACGACGAGTGTGATAGCCGCACGCAGCTACGAGCAAGAGCGTTTTGTTGATGAGCTTGCACATCTTGTGCTCTTTGAGCTTGCTGGTGTTCTGTCTTCTACATACAAAATTAGCGTTTCGATGCGTACTCTTGTCTCTAGTTTGCCTCTCATTGGCTTCTGGCGCTCCTTTTTCTGCCGCTACGTTGCCTCGACGAGTGTGATAGCCGTACGTTGCTTGCGCGTCTCGTTCAGCTTGCTGGTAATCTGTCTTCTAGATAGAAAATGAGCCTTTCCAAGTATAATCTTGTCTCTAGTCGGCCTTTGATAGGCTTACGGCGCGCTTTTGCTTGCTGCTACGTTGCCTCGATGAGCGTGATAGCCGTATGTGGCTTGCGCCTCTTGCGCTCCTTCAGCTTGCGGGTATTTTGTCAAGTACATGAATACAATAAGCGATTCGACGCATTTCAAGTGCACGTTTGACAAGCTTTTAGTGCTAATTTTGCTTGCTGCTACGTTGCCTCGACGAGCGTGATAGCCGTATGTGGCTTGCGCCTCTTGCGCTCCTTCAGCTTGCGGGTATTTTGTCAAGTACATGAATGCAAGCAGCTATTCGACGCATTTTTAGTTCACGTTTGACAAGCTTTTAGTGCTAATTTTGCTTGCTGCTACGTTGCCTCGATGAGCGTGATAGCCATACGCGTCTCTCAGCTTTTCAATAAACAGGCTTGCGCATCTTGCGCTCGTGCAGCTTGCTGCTATTTTGTCTTGTACATGAACACAATCAGTGATTGGTACCACACAAGTACGACGCTTACGATTCTACAAAATAAGCCGGGGATCACAAGCGTTAGTTAGGACAACAACTACTTCGCTGCGAATTTGTTTCTCTCCCTTGCATCCACCTTGAAAAGGAATAATATGTGTTTATACCAATGTTGCTTTGCAATGGCTGGCGACTCGTATATGTCTCTTTGTTCAAGAGTCGCCGCCATTGTAATTTCTGTCAAATTCTCAAGAAGAAAAAGGACGTCGCTGGAAACGCGCCGCGCGTCTCTGTTGCAAGCTGTGATCATCCAGTTGCTGCTCTTCGAACGGAAGATCATAGGGATATTGCGAGGGATCTAGATCGGGGTGCTCGTGCTGATATTCCACCCGCGTTGTCGGGAGAAATGTCACGGCACGCGGAGAGGGACGAGGCCTGGCAAATTCCGTTGCAGGGTGATACTGCTGCTGCAGCATCGGTGCCTGCAAATGACCCTGCTGACGCAACGTTCCCCCCGGCTCCAGCGGACTCGCAGGTCCCACCTCTGCCCGCACGCTGGGCATACCCTCTGGTGCAGAATGCCCGCTTGTGTACACTTGTGTCGAAAGCGTTGCAGGTGCCGACAAGGGTTCGCGATCCAGATTGACCTTTTCCTCAACTTCGTGTTGAGCAGTGTCCAACTGCACAAAAGGTTTCAAAGCAGGATGCAATTCGCCCTTGACAAAATATCGCACAAGCCACACGTGCGAACCCTCCAACACGGTGTGCCGACCTTGCACGGTCTGCTCGCACAAAACGTAAATGTGCTTGTGTAAGCCGAGCGAGACAAAGTCACTTGGCGTCGCCCGTCGACGCTTACGCTTCACCACGCCGCCCGACTCCTGTGCCGACGCTTCGCCCTTTTGAGCACCTGACAAAGTCGGAGCTCCCGTCGAGCCACCAACGCCATCACCACCTCCAGACTTTGCCGCAGCTCCAGATTTACGGGGCGAGGGAGACTGCGATGTCCGTCCCTTCGGCGAAGGCATGCGTCGATCTGTCGTGTCTGACTCGGCGCGAGACCGTTTCGGCTCGCCCCGTGAACACAACGAGTAGTAATAAGCTTTTAGAACGGGAATTTCCGTATCTTGCAGCTTACTCACGCGGTTTGCCAACGCATGCGCAACCTGAATTGTACGCGGATTTACCTGCTTGCCATTTTCTGGCGAATACCGCAGCTCCTTTACAACATCAAGAACGGAATGCGCATTGCCCTGATCGCACCATTGAGCCATGCCACAATGGGGTATGGCCATCTCGTTGAAAATGTCAAAACCACGTCGGTGCTTGATAAGAATACTGTTCGACATCTTGTACGTTTGTCCTTCGCGGACCAAGGACATAGGCGTATCAATAAGAGTCGGAGGCAGAGCCTCGCGCCCAAGAAGTTCCACGCGGTGTTTGAATGGCGACGGCGCTCTCGCTGCCTTGTCCCCCTCTCCGTCATCACCATCGTCATCTTGTCCGGCCCTTTCAGTGACAGATCCCGCACCGGACAGACTGCTGTTACCTTTGGGTGATCCCTCTTGCATCGCCTCTTGCTTCACAATCACACCTGGCTCGCTCTTGACGTCGCCTTGCACCGAGTCCACCATGTCAGTGACCAGACGAGCGCCCATGGCAAGCATCAGGCCATGAAAGTCCCTTGGTTTTATTGCAACCTCGCAGCCCTTGGGGAAAATAACGGGCTTGAAGGAAGAACTTGGATTGATGCAGTCCGAGTGAGGCCTTTGTTTCAAACGGCCCCGCCGCGACTTGACCGCAGATCGACGACTCGTTGTCGGAACCGAGCCAGACGAAGTGGTGCGATTCAACACGCGCGAATGCGGCGTCCACTTCATCTGGCCGGGTCCGCCTGCCACGCCGCCAATGCGAGAGCGTGGCCCCGGCCACGGCGACATCTGCCGAGGCGGCGGCGCATGCATCTCGGGGCTGTAAAATCGCGGACCATATGGACTTCCTGTCCACGCCGCAGGAGTACCGGGTCCACGAGCCGAGATTGGCGCATTTGGAGACAAACACTCGGTGGCCACACTCGCACCATCGTCCGAAACTCTACTCGTTTGCACTTGCAAATGGTGCCTTGGCTGACTTCCAACATACATGTTGGAATGCATACTATGCAGGCTCTGCGTACGGTTCATCTGGTGGCCTTCTCCCATGTACTGGCCATGCCCTGCTGCAAAGTTATCCCCTCCACGAAATGGACCTGCCGCATACCCGTTGGCTGTCGCGTTCATGCCGTGCGAGGCTGGATCGGAATAGATGGGATGCCGCATGGGGTGGCGCGTATCATGAAAGGACTGAGCACGCGGGAGACGCCGCGGAGAAACGTCATGTGGGCCGACGGCCGAAATGCCTGCTCGAGGTGCCTGCCGGTGTTCTTGATGCAATGGATAATGTTCAGAGTGGTATTGCATCGGCGTCTCAAAGTTTGAGACGAGGCGAGGGCTGGGTTCCTGCATTTGCATTCGCGGCTCCTGATAGCCCGGCGGCGGTATACCGGGCGCTTGCGGCATCATCCTGCGAGAGTCCCAAGGATCTGCAGCGTTTCCCCCTGGGCCGCTTGTCGCTCCGACTGCAGAACTCGACAAGCGACCGTCAGCGAGTACATGATCGAGCGGCCGGCCTTGCGCATGGGCATGTTCATGGTAAGAGGTTGATGCCGAGGATGACTTGCTTGGGTGGTCATGGACTCCGAATGGCGCTCCGTGATGAACGCCGCTCGGATTCCTAGTTACGGTTTGTGCTACAGGGCTCTGGCGCGCAACAGTATTGCTGCTACTGCTGCTACTGCTGCTGCTGCTGCTGCTGCTGCTGCTGCTGCGGCTGCTGCTGCTGCTACTACTATGAAGGTTGGCATATACAGGAGAGATTGCAACATCTGAGGCAAGTTCATCATCGGGATCCTCATGTTCATGTTCAGTTTCTTGCAGCAGACCCAGCATCGTGTCCTTCATGTCACCGAGGTCATCCAAAGCATCCACGTTCACATCCCAGTCTGCTAGAGAAGTTTCTGCGCCAAGCTCTTGGTTTGCGATTTCTTCGCCCTCGCGGATCTCTTCTTGATAATGCCGACGCTCTCCTGAAAAAGGAGCAAGTTGGTGCTGTTCTCGATGCACAAACATCCGTGCATCTTCACCTCGTCCTTGGTTGCGCGGATGGGGGGGCAGATGCTGATGATACCGCTGGTGCTGCTGGTGCTGCTGATGGTAATCTTGTTCTTGTGAGTAATGATAGGGTTGAGACGAGCCTCCATCTGAATACGTTTGATGAAAGACAGGATGCTGACCGTGAGAGCGCTGCTGCTGACGATAATGCTGACCGGCACCTGGACTCATCCCATCACGCATCACCTGCATCCTCGTCCTCTCGTTACCGGGCCCGCCTGCCATATCCTTTTCTACAGACCGAGACACTTTTCTGGCCGCCAGAGAGACAGAGACGGAGAGCACGAGCGGTCTTGCGCCACGCGAGCCGAGACGAGACGACGCGAGACGCGACGAGACGAGTTTGCAGGCAATTCGAAAAACGTGCCTTCACGAGTCCCTCTGCTTCTTGTGCTTCAGCCACCTCACAAAGTGAGACAGAGGGAGTCAGAGGCAGAGGGACAAGAGAGCCTGTCTTGTCTTTGTTCACGCTCCGTGTTCACGCTCCGCTCAGCGACCTCCTCCGTACACCGCGTGAGCTCGCCCGGTCGCTCCTCCGCGGCGTCTGACGCGCTTGAGCGCGAGCGGAGCCAGGGTCCTCCTCCGTACGCCAGCTTCGGCCCCGTGTGCAGAGTGATGCGAGATGACGACGGACGCGCCTCTCGCGCACGCCTGAATGAATGAACGAACGGGCGGTCTCGCGGCGGCCGCAACGCGGCGCGGGCGGGCGGGAGGGGAGGAAACGGGAAGGGGCGTCTGCCCGCGGTGGCGGCTCGCGTGCTCGCCTGCCTGCGCGCTCGCTCGCGGGCGCGCGGAGGCGGCGTCGGCTGGTCCTTGGTTCGTTCGGCCGGTCGTTCGAACCGAAGCGACGCCCGATCTTCAATGCGCTCCAGTCCAACGCGCCGCTCCGCGCCGCGACGCGACGCTGCTCGCGCGGCCTCGGCGCGCGCGCGCTCGCTGCTCGCGCGGTCCGCGGCGCTGCGCTGCGCGGCGACAGCGGGTCCGTGCGCTCCGGGTCGTCGGGCTCCGGCGAAGGGAGTCTGCCCTTTCAAATCGAATCAATCCCCCCCCGGGTTGAATTTTTAAAACCTGGCGCCTTGATCAACGCGCCGTCCGCCCCGCCGGCCGCGCCCGCCTCGCCTCGTCTCGCGCGAGCGGGACGCTGCGCCTCGCGCCCGCGCGTCTGCCGCGCCGCGCCGCTCTCCGCCGCGCTGCGCGGGCTCGCGAGGTCGGGGTCGACGGGTCTCGTGGCGCCGGCCGCCTTTCGAGGAATCCCGGACTAAAATAGGGGGTTTAAAAAAAAAATGCACAGGCGGGAAACGGAACGCGGCCCTGCTTGCGGCGCCTCGCCGTTCCGTTTCGCGTTCCAACCGCAGGTGTCTGCTGTGACTGCACGAAGAAGCGCTGTCGCGCCCTTGCGTGCGCTCTCTCCCTCGCGCCGGCTGCCGCGCTCCCCACGCCTCGTACCCTCTCTGCGTACGCCCCGCGCCCGGCGGAGCGGTCGCGCTCGGCCGGCGGCCTGGGCCCGCGCGGCTGGCTGGCCAGGCTGCTCGCGGGCGGGGGAGTGAGGGAGCGGAAGCGTGAGACGCGAGTTCGCTTTTCACGCTCTGATCTCGAGAATCTCGCGGCGCGGGAAGAAGAGGAAAAGAACGCCCCTCGTTGGCGCACGGTCGCGTTCTCTTCGGCCGTTCTCTGCGCGTCGCTACTGCTCTGCACCTCTCTGCTCTACGCTGCACACGGCCGCGGCCGCTGCTCCCGCCGCTGCAGCGCGCGCGACCGAAAGCCTCCGCGCGGCTCGCGCTCTCCTCGCGCCGGCGCCGCGACGCGACGCGCGCTGGGCTGGGCCTTGGTGGCGAGCCGAGGGCTTTCCTTCCTTGCGATGGGCGCCCGAACGAAGGTCTGTCTCTCTCTTCCAGCGGCACGCGCTGCAGCTGCTGCTGGAGCTCCTCCTCCTCGACACGAGACGACTCGACTCGACTCGTCGCGCGCTCGCTCGCTCGCTCCCTCCCTCGGTCGGCGAATCCTGCCCGAGCGAGGGTCCTCGGCCCGGGCCGCGCGAGGCGTGGCGAGGCGTCTCCTCGCGTCGCGTCTCCCGGCGCGGCGTCCTCTCGCGTCTTCGTTCTGGTCCGCGTACGGCAAGTCGCAGTCGCTGATGTAGGGGCCAAGAAGATAGAAGCACGCCGCGACCCTCCCTGCCTGCCGAGCGAGCGACCTCGCGCCGCTCTCCGGGCGAGGGACCCGCGGAGTCCAGGGCCTTGCGCGCCCGCGCGCCTGCAGCCTGTCCGCACGCCTGCCTCTCTGCCTGCCTGCCTCCCAGGCTGCCAGCGCGAGCGAGCGAGCGAGCGAGCGAGCGGGAAAGTGGACGCAAGAGGAGCGAGCAGCCTGCACGTCGTTGCGCGATCAAGGGCCGACGTACGCAGGAACACGTCGCGCGCCTTGCTTGGCCTGACCGGCGAGCGCAGCCGGGCCTCCCCGCCGTCGCTCGCGCCGTGATGCAAGAGGGCGCGCGCGTTGCGTCTCTGCCGCAGCGAGCCTGTCGGGGATGGATAGTCGCGACCGTCAGACTTTTGCAGGGCTCAGTTTTTCGAGCAAATGGCGCTCGGGGCCCACCTCGTCCCCGAGGCAGCCTTCGTGACAGCCGTGGCGAGGGCGAATGATGATGTGCTCTCTGAATGGAAAGAAAGGAGGGGAAGGAAGAGAGAGGGAAAGGAAAGGACGCCGTCCTTGGCCAACGCCCCGAGGACGCGCTTGCCTCGCGCGAGCGACCAGATAACCGAGCCGACCGACGGTCAGTCAGAGCTCTTCTTTGCGGCTCCTGAACGCTCCTGAAAAAAAAAAAAGCGACACCTCGCCTAGGTCCAGCTTGATGGTGCAACGGTTATTCACTCATTGGCGATCGATCAAAACAAAGTAAGCTAGCCCAGCGCCGCTGCCGCTGCCGAGCGCGGACGAAGCAGAGCTAGTCTGTGCCTTTCCGTCTGTCTGTCTGTCATTTTGACTGACTGGCTGCCTACCTACCTGCCTGCCTGCGCGCTCAGAACGATGACGGCTGATAACGCGAGGAGGTCCAGCGAACTGGCCGACGCCGTGCGCAGAAACCCACGGCGAAGATGCACCATTCATAACCTTTGGCACGGAGGTGGCAACAGTGCCAGTGGCAGCGGTGCAAAGGACAGCGAGGAAAAGCTCACGCCCGAAGATTCTCATCAGGCGAGCCTCGCTCCGCAGACGTCCGCTGCCCCCTCGCCAGACCCGGCCCGCGACGCCTCTCTCGACGCAGAAAACCTCGTCGCAAAACCCAGACGAAAAAAGCTTGTGCCCTCCAAAAGCACCACCATCAAGACCAACACTAATACCAAAACCGTTGTGCGCTCGTCGCAACCTCAGCAGGAAGATATTCCACAGCCCCAAGAGCCGTCAAACGTGCCGATCGATGAAAATGACAGCCTCCACAACAATCAAGCACGCAAACCTCGACGCAAACACTTCACGCAAAGAAAGCGCAGCCTCCCTGCTCCCCCGCCAGTACCACCGCACCAAAAGCCGCTAGAGACCACGCCGCCGACGAAGCGCCAAAATCCAGCCCCGCCCAAGCGGCGCCGGACAACCGAGGTCCAAAACGACATCCAAGTACTCCAGGCCAGCGTCCAGGCCCAAGTAGCGGCGCGTGCTGCCCTCGAGGTGCATGCGTCTTGGCTAGAAAAACGCAACAAAGAGCTCACAATCGCCGCTGCAGAAGCCCAACAATGGAAAGAAGCCCACCTCATGGCCTCCGAAGATGCCGACGCTCTGAGAATGCGTTGCACAGATCTTGTGCAATCTCTCCGTCGCGCAGACTCCACGAGACGCGCTCTGCACGAAGCACACATGACGCTTCGAGGAAATATGCGCGTCTTTTGTCGTCTTCGCCCCGGAACAGGCGCAGATGCCTTCAACGCGCAAACAGGCACCGTCGGCGATCTCCGCGTGCGCGCTCCAGCCTCCAAAACTGTCGACGGCCGCGACGAGGCAGCCAAGGTTCTTCACTTCAAGTTTGACTACGTCTTTCCCGACGACGCACGCCAGTGCGACGTCTTCGACGAGGTTCAAGGCCTTGTGCAGAGCGCTCTCGACGGCCACAACGTCTGCATCTTCGCCTATGGCCAGACAGGATCGGGAAAGACGCACACCATGAGCAATCACACCGGTGCTGACCCTGGAATCATCCCACGCGCGCTAGAGCTCATCTTGCGTGAACATTCGCAAAAACCCAGGCTCAGTCTCTTGGAAATCTACAACGAGGAGCTTCGTGATCTGCTCGCCCCCGTCTCTGCTGATTCGCAAGGCAAGCGCTCCAGAAATGCTGGCAAGCGAAAAGCTGCATCTAGTGCTGCTGCGCCAAAGCTTCGCATCCGCATTGATCCTAAACGGGGCAAACCCCAACTTCAGGGCCTCAGTGAGGTGGCCATTTCTAGCGCAGCTCACGCCCGAGACCTTCTTCAGCGTGCAGAGGATTCGCGCATGGTTGCGCGGACCAATGCAAACGAGCGATCCTCGCGATCGCACGTTGTCCTTACGCTTGCACTCGATCATGCAGATTCCAATACCACGAGCCGCATCCACCTTGTTGATCTTGCCGGCTCCGAGCGGATCGCCCATGCAGGCTCAGATCGATCCGCCAAGCAGCTCAAAGAGCAATGCAGCATTAACACCAGTCTGGTGGCCCTCAAGAACGCGCTCCGTGCCCTTGCTACTCAGCAGACCCACATTCCTTTTCGCGACAGCAAGCTCACATATCTCCTTCAGGATGCTCTCGAGTCACAGACGTGCAAGACGCTCATGCTGTGCAACTTGTCGCAAGACTCGGAAAACATTCCAGAGTCTCTCAACACACTACGCTTTGCGAGTCAGGTTCTGCAAAATTAGATTGAATTTTATGGCAACGGAGACTTCCAATGAGCAGTCAGTTAGCTACCTTACAAACGTAACGAGGGTGAACTCATCTTTGCTTTACTGCATAATCTTATCCGAGAGACAAAAGAACGATTGCTGCTTGCTGGAAACGGTATGCTTGTCAACTCAAAAATACTGAAATCTTATCGTCTGAGTCGGGGCAGGCCAAACTACTTTTGCTATCGGCATGTATACTATCATCAATCTTCATCAAAAAAATTTACACCCTCACGCGACAAAAACCTGCAAGATAGATCGAGCAATTCTACGACGCACTCTGCGATCCAGAGGGATGTTGCGCGCACTGCAATGTCGGGATGAGCGCCGCTGTGGCGAGAAAACTCAGAGCACAAATCCAAATGAGATCTGGCAGTCCAGCAAAGTCCGTGTACGTGATATCCAATGACGACATGACCGCCGCTGTCAGAAAACCAGACGCGCTGGCACCCACATCAAAACATGTCAAATACACCGAGTACAAGATGCCAGGCGAAAGAGCTCGCGCCAAAGTGGCTTGCTTCGCATCATTGGCGTCCTCGGCATCAGCACGCACGCTCCTGTCCAGTCGCTCACCAAGTGCAGCTGCACTGTGCTGCTTCCGTACCCTATTCAAAAGCGAGAAACTGTAGTGTGTTGCCACAACCTCCTTTGAAACGAGGTAAAACGCCGACACAAAGCTGCTACAAACATCAATAACGAGCCACGTCCAGAAGGTAGACGTTTCTCCCTCTGCCATTATGCCACGCGGATCATTCACCTTGATAATATCGAGAAGCGATACGATGGAGCAAAGTATCGTGTTGGCCAACACCGAAACCTCGACGCTGCTTGAAGCAAAGAATCGCCGATACGCAAACAAACCTCCAATACGCGCAGCCGTCGAAAATAGCGACAACGCCTGAAGATCGCACTGCGAGCGAAAGACGTGATACTTGTAGCTAGACATTGCATCCATCGAGCTTGGCACAGCATCCACCACAAAAAGGTAAATGCAGGGCACCGAAATCACCAAGAGGGCTCGAACATTGGTAACATCGCCCCAGCGATACACGCCAACGCCTGCGGCCACAATCCAGGCGACCAATGACACTGCAAAGAAGCCTACCAGTCCGTGCCACGCCCCGAGCTTGCCTGCAGCAGCAAAGTTGCCATGCACTCCTACGGCAATTGCCACCAGCTCAAAGAGAACCAAGGTCGGCACAAATAGCATGAGCGCTTGACGCTCCACCGATGCCTTGACGCCATCTTGACTCGAAGCTCCCACAACTTCCTCGCGTGCTTCCACATCTTCGTCCCTGACTATATCGTGTTGAACAAGATGCACAGCATACTGCTCGTCCGTATCCGACCCGCTCTCTGGATCGCCCAAAGCCCCCACATTTTGAACATCGGTGCGAGATCGCTTTGGGAGCCATTGCGCCGCAGTTGCGGACAAAAGAGGAATCATCGCGCTCACAATTAGTGCTGTGCGATTGTCCCAGGCGTACGAAAAGCACCCACTCACGGGCAACGACAGAAGCAGCGCGGTAAAAGTCCCCATGTAGCGCCACAAAGTCTGCTCCGCCTGCAAGTTGGGAATTTCTTGCTGGTCTATGCATGCAGCGTCAATGAGAATAAGCCCGACGACCATGCCTGCAGCAGCTTCGAAAAAGTTCTGCAGAAACCCAATCACAAACACATGCCACACTTCTTCCGCAATTGTTGCCATCATGAGCATGCACGCCGAAATCATCACGTTGCAAAAGACAAGATATCCACGTCGGCCTGAACCGCATACGCGAATGCGCTCGGCCATGTACGCGTACAGTGGCTTGAACGAAAAGGGTAAGAACGTCAGCGCGTAATACTGCGTAAACTGCGTCGGCGTCATGCCAATCTCAGCCGAAATGAATTGTCCAAAAAAGTTCATTGGAAAACTCAACACGAAGGCATTGAGAAAGCTCACCACAAGCACTGGCCAAGGCAGCGCGCTGCGGCGAAGGACACGTCGCAGTCTTCGCCGCACGCTCTCCAGTCGTCGGCCGCGGCGGCAATTCCACTCTGCGCCCAAAATCTCCCCCTCCTCTTCTTCCTCGTCGTCGTCTTCGTCCCCAGCGACATCCTCGCGCCGCAAGAGCGGCTGCCGCGCGGCGTCCTCCTCCTCCTCCTCCTCCTCCGCGGCGCGCTGGTTGGTGCTGCGCGGCCCCGAGACGTCGGACGTGCACGCGTGGTCCGTGCCCGCGTCGACGACGCCATCCTCGCAGGCCTCCGCGGCCCGTGCCGCGCGCTGCCGCCGCTCGAGGCGCACGAGGTGGACCAGGTACGCCGCAGCGAGCACCGCGCACGCCGCGAAGGCAGCCGCCAGCGCGGGCTGCTGCAGAGGCGGCGCCATGGCCTGCCCGCTCAAGCGTCTCCCTTTCTGGTTTCGGGTCTGTGCGCATTCCATTCGCGCATTGATCGACATAGATCTTCGCTGATCTCGCACTGATCAAGCGGCGGATCAAGCAAGACATAGAGGCAAACGGATTCAAACGCGCAACTCGACGCCGAGCTCGCCGGAGACGCTCGCGGGATGGCCGCCACGCTGCGCGCGCGCAAGACGCCCTCGCGCGGCGCCGCGGCGGCCGTTGGGGCGCTCATGCTGCTGTGCTGCCTCGCCTTGGCGGGCTGGCGCGGCGCGCACTCGCGCCGAGGCTCGGATCAAGGCGGAGCCGCCGCGGCCGGCGACGGGGCGCTCCTCCTGGCCGTTGACACGGCGTACACGAAGCGGCGCGAGCGGGCCGTCAGCGTCGTGTGTCTCGGGGACACCCACGGGAGACACGAGGAGATTTCCGTCCCGGATGCAGACATTCTCGTCTACACGGGAGACGCGGTGGACCCGCACGATGACACCAAAGTGCGCGACCAGCTTCGCGGCTTCAACGCATGGCTTGGCACGCTCAAACACAAGCACAAAATCTTCGTGGCAGGAAATCACGATGCGGAGCGCGACATCCACCTCGAGGACTTGCGTGCCATACTCACGAATGCCGTCTACCTTCAAGACGAGATGCTTGAAGTCAACGTTGCTGGATCTGCAGACCCTGTCCGCATTTATGGCTCGCCATGGCAACCGCAGTGGGACGGATTTGAGACCTTTCGGCCTGCAGGTAGCGCACTGGCCAATACCTTTGCCGCCATCCCGGCAAGAGGGCTCGATATTCTCGCGACGCACTCGCCTCCACGCGGCTACTTCGACACTGATCCAGATGGCAATCCAATCGGCTCAAAGGACCTCCTTCTCGCGGCGGAACGAGTCTCGCCTGCCTTGCACTGTTTTGGACACGTCCACGCAGGTCGAACTGCAGACATGATGGCGAGCCAAAAGCACAATGCAGAGCCAATCACATACGTCAATGGTGCAATCTGCAATGACGATCTTGAAGCCGTCTGGGATCCGGTCCGAATTCTCCTGTGATTCACGCGATATGACCACCTTTTATCTGCCCGGGGTCGTTTCTACCCGCTGTGTCCTTCGCGTATCTGGAACGGCTCTTCTTGGTGATCAACTGGGCTGTCTGTGGTCCAACCTATTTGTACTTGAGTCATCTGTAATTTTTTCAAAGCTTTCTGTCATCTCGTTTTTAGTTTAGAAAGAGTTGTCAAATGCAAATGTAATAGAAAGGATCATACCAGCCGCATAAATACCTTTTGGTTGCCGTGTAATTCGATACTGCTGCGATTCGTATGTTTCCCTCAATCTCCCCTCTGCGTTCTCGCTGGGAGAAAGCTGCTAGCCATAGGCCTATTTTCATCCCAAGAAAATAAAAAAGCAAGTCACAACCTACAAGTCAGTAAGTGTAAAATCTTGTGTCGCGAAGCTGACGCACTGTTTTTACCCTTCGACTTTGTCCAACCCTTGGTCGTCAACGAGGTTTCCCATGCACATACTCTCATACAAAAGAACTTCGAACCTCATAGTTTACTGTACACTTTGCACTCAAAGCTCAAGCTCCGTAAACTCTCCGCCAGCCTGCAGACGCTGGACAGCCGTGCTAATGCGGCGAGCAACTTGCATGCGCTCCTCTTCCATGTCAGCTTCGGCGCGCTCGCGCACACGCGAAAGGTGCCAAACCTTCCACTTGAAGAACATTGAATGCATCACGAGAACTCGTTTTACATGACGCAACTCTGCATTCTGAGCGTGTACACGCTCCCGCAAACGTCGGATTTCCTCTTCCATGGCTAGCGCTTGTGCAGCTTGGCCCATGGTGCGCTCTGTGGCGTTCGTATTTGCTTCAATATGAGGGGTCGAGGTGTCGAGGTTCTTGACAACTTCGGGCCGTCCGAGCTGCCCCAAGGCAGATTTACTTCCACGTCTTTCGTTTGCAAGCTTGAAGGGGGGCTTATCTTTTCCCTGTGAGAGAGATCTGCGTCGTTGCCGCTGCTTCATCTCTTGCTGCTCGATTTCTTGGTTCGCGGCTTCCTCGCGATACGGAAGTCCTGGAACATGCGGGGCCTCGCGCTCCTCACGCATCTCAGGGACGCCCATGGGTGTTTCGGCATCATTGTCAAAGATTGGAATGTTCGGCGCCGATGCTGATGCGAGCGAGGCGACAGAAAGCTGCGAAGGGGTGCGCAAGAGCGTTGCCGGAATCTCTGGGACTGGCGGCGGAGGAGGAGCGCCTTCATCAGCAACAACTTGTGGAGGTGAGGATGTTGTTGATGCCGATGAAGAAAGCGAGCGTTGTGAACCTTGACTCCCGCCACTACGTCGACGACGTGGAGGCGTGCCGTCCTTGACGGCATCGGGCAACGCGGGTATTGGAGGAGGTGGCGCCATCTCGTCCCTTGGGTTCCCCACGCTTCCCACGGACCCTTGCGAGAAACGTCTTCGAGTAGGTGAAGACGCGGAGATCCCCCGGGTTCTCTCCTGCTCGCGATCACGGCCCCTCGCGGTCGCTCTGCCCCGAGGCAGCATACTTGTCGACGGTTGTCCGTGCAAAACTGCGCGCGTACAAGTCGATCAATCTCTGCTTTTTCTGACTCACGAGTTTCTGCGACAAGAGGTCTTTGTTTTTCAGCGAGAAAGACGCCACGCGTAGTTGTTTCCTTCCGATGAGCCTTGCCTGCGCAGACCCTCGCGCAGCAGCAAGCCCACGAGCTGGCTTGGCTGCTGCCTCCGTTGCGCTTTAACAAACGCCCCAATACTGCGCAACCCGAAATTCTCCTTGGAGATTACCCTAACCGAAATGTGGGCACCGTTGCACAAACCTAACCGAATGACCGGTGAGTCGAAGCCCGCATGCAAACATACCTGAAAAGCGAAAGCCTCCCGCTTGATCGAAACCTAGTTCGTCCCATTCGCCGCAACGCTCAGACGAGAACCCCGCGCGCGTGAGCGAGCGAGCGGTCAAGACGAGACGAGACGAGGCGAGACAAGACGCGACCATGGACACGACGGATGCGCCGCAGCTCATCGAGCACGTGAACCAAGGCGTTGACTACACGGCGTACGAAACGCGCTGGGTCCCAAGTTCCGCGCGACTGGCCGTCGTCGGCCTCAAAGCAAAGGGGACCGGCGTTCTCGAGGTCCTTGAGCTCGATGCGGGCAAGCTACGAACGGTGGTGAGCCAGGAAAAGGCGCACGGCATCAAGTGTGCCACCTTTGGTGCCTCTTCCCTCGAGAACCGCAGCGTGGCCACTGGAGATTTTGCGGGTAATGTCAGTATCTACGATCTCGAGCACGCGGCAAAGCCCACCTGGAGCGTCAAGGGCCACGAAACCCTTGTGAACTGCATCGAAGGATGCGGTGGGCTCTCCGTGGGTTGCGGGGCGCCAGAGCTCGTTACTGGAAGCCGGGATGGTTGCGTCAAGGTTTGGGACCCGCGTGTCGAGCGTCCTGTGGTCTCGCTCGAGCCCGCCGATGGAGACTCGGGCGATCCCAACGATCGGCGCGATTGCTGGGCCGTCGCCTTTGGTAACAGCTTCAACGACGAGGAGCGCGTGGTCGCTGCCGGTTACGACAACGGCGACGTCAAGCTCTTTGACCTGCGGACCAACACGGTCCGCTGGGAGACCAATTGCGCAAATGGTGTGTGTGGACTGCAGTTCGATCGTCCTGACATTGAGATGAACAAACTTGTAGCCACGACCTTGGAGTCCAAATTTAGGGTCTATGATATGCGCACGGAACACCCAGAGGAAGGTTTTGCCTATTGCACCGAGCGCGCGCACAAGAGCACCGTGTGGGGCGTTCGTCACTTGCCACAAAATCGCGACATCATGATGACCACCGGGGGTAACGGTGGCCTCAATCTCTACAAGTACGTCTACCCCAAGCAGCGTCAGGTCAAAGATGCCGAGGGCCGACCCAAGGGTGTTCCCGGTTCCGTCGACCTGCTCAACTCCAAGATTATTTCAACGCAGCCTGTCGTTTCCTTTGATTGGAACCTCGACAAGGAGGGTCTCTGTGCTCTCTCGTGCTTGGACCAGACGCTTCGCGTCTATATTGTGACCAAGCTCAACCTCTACTAAACGAAGAGTGACACTTGTGCACCAACAATCAGACGAAGAGATCTTTCGGAGAATGAAAAATTCTTTTCGTTTTTGAAAAGGCTGGGAAATAGCAGCAGTTTGTGCGATGGATCGAGCGATGCGAAAGCGCGCTTACCTCCGCTTGAATCTGCGCTTCTTTCTTGCGGCATGGTAAAGTTTTTCACTCTTCTCACATATGGGTTTAAACGTAGATTTGAATCCAGAAACTAGAAAGTGAGACCGCGCGGGCGAGCGAGAAGAACCGGTTGGGTGCCA
This sequence comes from Aurantiochytrium sp. KH105, assembly GCA_003116975.1. Taxonomy (NCBI): domain Eukaryota; class Bigyra; order Thraustochytrida; family Thraustochytriidae; genus Aurantiochytrium; species Aurantiochytrium sp. KH105. The sequence continues at coordinate 442,133 of BGKB01000011.1, forward strand.
AAGGAGCCTTGCACTCCTTTTACCACCTTTGCAAATAGACGAACGAGGAACAACAATCTCATCAGATAACAAATAGACTCGCTTGTCACATCTTCATCAAATATTGCTACCTTTGCACTTGATCAAGCGTTCCGCCTCGCAGGCACCTTTGAAAGAGACCGCAAGTTGAAAATTGAATCTGGAAGTCCTTCCCACCTTCTCCTTGCAGGCAATCTGGCCAACAAACATGAATACCAATATAACCAAATTCTCAAAAGCCCAAGAGCTTTCCAAATCTTCATTTTGTTTAAAGAACATAACCATCTTTGCACTACCAAAGGCCTGCACAGGCTCTGTGCCTACTCTGTTTAGTTCATGCCTCCAAAGAGTGAACCAAGGTTTGGCGGTTTGCTTTCACGTCGCGAGATACTCTCCTTGTGGGTGCGGAGTGCCAAAAGAAAGTCGTCTGTCATGAGTTCGTCACGCTTGTCGCGTGCGGCGCGAATGGCGGCTTCGTTGCAAATCATCGCCAACTCGGCGCCCGTGTAGCCAGGCGCAAGAGATGCAATCAAGTCGATATCGCAATCATCTGAAAGACTCATGTGTCGCGTGTGCACACGGAGAATTTCCGCGCGGCCATCCTGATCCGGTTTGTCTACATAAATAACGCGGTCAAAACGTCCAGGGCGGACCAGCGCCTTGTCGAGCACATCGTAGCGGTTCGTCGCCGCCATGACGACAATGCGTTTCTCCGACCCAAAGCCGTCCATTGAGGCCAGCAGCTGGTTGAGCGTTTGCTCACGCTCCTCGTTCATGCTGAATTCGGCGCTGCGGCTCTTGCCAAGAGCATCAATCTCGTCGAAAAAGAGAACACACGGCGCCGCTTTGCGGGCCTTTGCAAACAGATTACGCACACGACTGGCGCCCCGCCCCGCATACACTTCGACAAAGTCGCTACCCGAGCAGTGGAAAAAGGCCATGCCGCACTCATTGGCCATGGCTCGCGCAAGCATGGTTTTGCCCGTGCCGGGCGGACCGACGAGAAGAATGCCCGTGGGCAGTCGGGCCCCGACACGGGTGTAGCGTTCGGGATGTCGAAGAAAGTCAGCCACTTCCTCGACCACCTCGCGCGCAGGTCCAATGCCGGCCACGTCAGAAAACATGGTTCGTCTGATGCCGGGTCCGCTCGATGTCGCGCCCTGCTTGTTGTTATTGAGCGTGCCGACGTCGCCACCATTCGTCTGATCGTATATGCGCTTTATGACAAAGGCGCAAAGGCCCAGATACACGATGGGCAGCACAATCATGGTTGCGGATCGCCAACCTCCGGCCCCTGCCTCCGCACTGGGCCGCAAGATGAGCTCGTCAAAGGGGACCTTGTGCTCGTGCAAGAACTCCACGAGTCCAGGTTGCACGCGCACGGGTTCTGTAAAGAGCACCTCCTGCGCACGCTGCCCGACGACGCTGCCGGCCTCTGCGGCAAGCTCACCTGCCGCCTGTTTGGCAGCGTCGGCCTTGAGTGAAAACTCCACGATACGGGCCCCGAGCTTGACGTCCGCCACGACGCCTTGTTCGACCTGCTGGAGGAACTTGCTAAAGGGAACGCGGTGCCGCACGACTTCTTGCACGGCATCCTTGACAGCCTTGTCTGCGACTTGCGCAGGCCCTGCCCCAGCTCCGCGCCGTCTGCTTCGCAGGGCCACGGACAGCGCCAGCAGCGCCGCGAGCGCTGCGAGTCCGCCTCGGCGCCGAGGGTCCGCAAGCAGCTCGCGTGCAGCACGTCGCCACCACTCGAGGCCCATGCTCGCTGCCTCGACCCTCTTCGCGACGTCTGCGTCTCCGCGTCACAAGCCTGCCGCCACTCTACGGCTCCGTCTGGCCTGGCCACGCACGCCTTGCCGCTGATCGGAACCGCGAGAGCGCGCGCAATCGATGCGTGTCTGTGACCGTCATCGATGTTGAATGAATGAAGGAAGGAAGGAGGGACTGCATCGATTGAAAATGGCGATTCCCAAGGCAAGCAAAAGCTGTATAATACCAGTGTATACTTGTCGAGCTGGCTGAGCAAGGATGGAGGGGTTTGGAAACCTCGCTCTTTCCGCATCCAAAGCGAAAGAGGAGTGCCCATTCGCTATTGCAACTACATCATCAGCATACCGCAAGCAAGGATGAGTTTGATTGTTTGGGGAGTGAATCGATGCATGCGTCGATGATACGCGAGAAAAAAAGCAAAAAAGGAGAGCACCTTTGCAAAGTAATTAGCTCTGGGTGAACTTTTAGTGCCAAGTTGCTGGCGTATACACCGTTGTGCTTATTTATAAATCTACCCTGGTCAATCAGATATTACCGGAGGTTCTCCTCGTCAATTTTCTCAAGTTGCTGCTTGAATCGCTCCGAGAAGCGGCAGCGCAGGGTCCGCAGACCATCGACGAGATCTTCGCGGGCTTGCTTGGAACTGCACTGAAGATTGATGCAATAGGTCATATTGGGCTCCTTCAGGCCAAGCGTGCAACCAAGACGCGCACCCACCAGAGAAAGGCAATAGTCATCCTTGCCAGGAGGGCACACGAAGGGGTCGACGCGAGTGAGCAGGTTGTCGAGAAACTCAACCTTGCGCTGATACTTGAGATGAGAGCCAGCCAAGACGGCCTCGACAAAACGGAGCTCGACGTAATTGTAGCCCTCGGCGAGGACGCTTCCGTCGTACGGATCTTGCCAGTAGAGATTGCGGAATTCTGCGTCGGCAAACATGACCACCTGGTAAGGGACTTCGTTGGCTTCGTGCATGGTCAAGACGATACCTTTACGAAGAAGAGACTTGATGCGCTCGCACAAATCATACGATTTACGGGATTCCTTGTCGGAAAGTGTCTCAAAGGCGTTGGCAATGACGGTAAATCGCGACACGTCGGTGCCAGCTTTATTCTTGTCCGGGTGGTACTCGCGTGCCAGCTCGCGGTATCGTTTCTTGATGACAGCGCCGCTCGAGGTGGGTTCCAAATCGAGGGCCTTATAATGTGCATTGATGTCCTCCCCTTGTTCTGGGACAAGAGCAATGTCTTCCCCCACACGCGAGGGCTCGAGCTCGTGTTGCCAGCCGCTGCTGCGATTTCGCGCTGCAGCGCGCTCCCGACGCTTGCGTTCCAAGACTGTTGCGTCCTGCTGCTCATCCGCAACGCGAATGTTGTTGAGAATCGCCACAAACCATTCGAGCGCCTTGGCGCGGGACCGCTGCCGAAGACGATATACGCGCTTTGCATTCTCACATTGAACACGAATCTCGTACGGGCCCTTTTTGGACAGTTTGGAGGCGCGCAGCTCAACGAGTTCTGCCTTTGCTCCCTTGAGCAGAATCATTCGCGAGGTGTGACCGCTCTTGATGTACGAAAGGATGGGTCCAGCCAGGACAAAGAGACGATTTCGCCAGCGCGAGAAACGCTTCGACTCTGGCGGCGACTTGTACATGTAGCCTTGCAACGAGAGCATGGAACGCTCTTTGGGTTGTGGTTTTTGCGACTGCATACGCGTCATACGCGAGGAGCGCATCGAGGAAAAGACGGGCTTGGACGAAATGGTTTCGGTCGAAAGCGTGCTCGACGTGCTCGCTTTGGGGCTTCGTGCCTGTTGCTGTTTTCTGAGAATAGACTTTTTCCCTTGTTTGGGCGGCTCCACGGCTTGCGTCTTGAGAGTCTCGATGATTTCCTCCTCCTCGTCGCCACTCAGCAAGAGAAGATGGTCGCTGACGTGACGAGAGAGACCAAGACTGGCCCCAGGCTTGCGACGAGATGTCTGCGCTGTCGGCGGCGTCGCCACGAGGGGTGTTGCGGACTTTTTCGTAGCGCCCGCCGCTGAAGATGAGGACGAGGAAGAGGCGTCACCCGAGCTTGCCCAGGCGTCATCCTCATCATCTTCGTCCTCGTCCTCGTCTTGGGCTTCGAGTACGAGTTGATTACTTATGATGCCTCCAATGCGGTCGCCAAGGCTCGGTGACGCGGGCTTGTGGCCGGGCTTACGTTGCTTCTTGGCAGGGACAGCCGACCCGTTCGCCTCTGCGGATGGAGCCGAGGCGTTGGCTGCGTTGGCAGCGCTACTCGTGGCAGTGGGTGTGTTCGATGCAGGTGCGGGAGCACTTGCTGGGGATTTCGGACTCGGCTTGTCAAAGTCGGGCATGGGTCCAAGGCGCGTCATACTTGGTCTCCGGCCCGTGGAGGCTTCGTGCGAGTCTTGCCAGCCGCTCTCGATGCGGGACTGGAGCGTTGCGATTCGTTTCAAAAAGGGTTTCACTTCGTCGAAGCGGCCCTGATCCTGAAGCTGCAAAACTTGGTCCATGAGCATGTCGAGCTCCTCGCGCTGTTTGCTATACTCGGCGTCTTGCTGCCGCTTGCGCGAGCGCGCACCCCTGCGCGCTGCCGTGGCAGCTGTCGAGCGTGTTCCCCGCGTTGATGCAGAAGCAACCGATACGCCAGAACTGGAGACTCCAGGAACTCTTGGCATGGGCGGAACCGAGCGGCTCCCGTAGCGTTCGCTTGCGGCGGGCGGCGAGTTGGCACCAAAGGCTGAGACCGGCGACCGCGTTGCTGCTGTGGAGGCTGTTGAGCGAAAGGTAGACATGCCATCTTTGTATGAGAGGGGCGAGGTGTCCATCGTGTTGGCGCTGAACGTGGAGGATGACGAGGAGGAATGGGCTGCGCGTAGATTGCGACGGCCTGCGTGCTTGAGATTCCCGGCTGACTGCGATTTGGGCGCCGGGATCTCGAGGTTCGGGGGTTTCGCAGCAGCACGAGAGACCGAGGTGGCCGAAGTCACGACGGAGGATGCCGACGAGCCGAGCACCTGCTGTTCCAGAATGGGTGGTTGCTTTTTACGATCTTCAGCCCAGCTCAGCGTGTTGGAGACCCAGTCGGCGCCAAGCTCGCTGCCGCCAGCGCTGCCTCTTGACAGAAGAGAGCTTTGGTACGTCGTGGTGCGGACGCTCGCAGGCGGCCTAAAGCTCCCAACGCCGGACCGCATCGTGTACGCAGACGAGGACGCGACGCTCATGCCGCTGGACCCAAAGTTATTCCTCGCGCTGCCGCCGCGGCCCAGCCCGCTGGTGGCTCCCCCGTACGCGCTCCCGTACGCGCTCCCAAAGGCGCTGCTGCTGCTGCTCATCTTTGATCCTCAGCCGGCGCGACAACGCGAGCGACGAAGCAGGCAGGACTCGAAGACGCCCGAGCTTGCTCTTTTGTCTGCGCCCCGAGCCCGTCCGTCCGCGTCCGCCGTCCGCGTCTGCGCGAGTCGCGTCGCGTCGGCAGGCAGCTCGAGTCAACTTGCGTCTCGCCTCGACGAGGACGAACTCAAGCAACCAAGTCGAAGTCGGCGCGATAAACCCCTGTCAGAGGCGCTATACCGCGCTTGCGGCGCGGCCTTTGGCGCACTTTCGCGCAGGCGATAGCGCACTTGCGCGTGCCGAGCGTCTCTCTCCCTCTCTCCGTGTCGCGCACGCGCGCGCGAGTACAAGCGAGGACCCGCCTTCGGCCGCGCGCACGAAGGCACGCACGCACGCAGGAAGGTAGCCGCGCGCGACGCTCGCTCGCCTCGCGCCGTTCGGCCGCGGGGAGAACGGGGGGGGGGGGGCGACGGAATGGACTCGCCACCGATCGATTGCGAAGATCTGGCTCCAGGGAGGGACGCGGCGGCTCAGCGCCTCGCGCACGCGGCGGCGTGTCCGCGCGCGGCGCGGGCGGCGCAGAGACAGGCGCCGTCGGCCGAGGCCGGGCCGGTTGCGCGGGAGGGCGCACGGGCGGGGATCAATCGATCGATCGATCGATCGATCGATCGACTGATCAATCAATCAATCAATCGATTACTGTTTGCCTCGCCGGAGAGAAAAGCCCTTACCCCTTTCTGTTGCGAACTTGCCCTTTACGCGCGGTTTGCTTCACTGTATACGGCGCTGCATTCTTCAGTGTATCGCGCATCACTATACTGCGGGCGCTGGCGAACCAGCCTCCCGTCCCATCTCAGCCGTCTCGGCCGAAAGAGAAGAAAGAGGAGGAAAACCGCCCCCTCCTCGCTCGCCGCGTCCCTCCTCCGCGGGCGCCGAGCCGTGCTGACGACCGTGGGCCCAGTCGCAACGCCTGTGCGCGGCACACCCGCCCGACCACGCCGCCGCTGCCGCCCACGCTGTCGCCGCCGCCGCCGCCGAGAAGAAAACCGAGCGAGGGTTGGTCGACGGGGGCGCGTGCCGGCGAGTCCATTTTCTTGGGAACGTGAGAACGCGAGACGGTGTGTGCCCCCACGTAACGTGCCAAGCGCGTGCCGCATCTCATCACAGTAGGAATATGAGTCTCTTTCTTCCTCGGTCGTGTCGCGCCGCGCCGCTCCCAAACGGACAACCTAGTAATAGCAGTGGCGACTGTGGTTTGGCTGGCCTTCTTCATCATCATCCTCCGATTGATGAGATGGATGATCATCATCGCTGACAGGCAGCGCAGTGGTAGGTTTCAGGCTCTAGGCCTACTTCTCTTTTTATCCAAGCAAGTTGCCATTGCTTATTCAGGCTTGGCCATCTTTACAGAATAGCCAGCCAGCATGGCAGGAGTCATGGCTCAGCTTGCTTGCTTGCTTGCTTGCTTGCTTGCTTGTTTGCTTGCTTGCAGCTGCAGGCAGGCTCGACGAATGGGGTTCAAGGACAGCGCTCCTCTGGTCGTCGTAAGAAAAACTGGCTGTTGCTGGCGACAAATTCGAGGTTGAGCTTGAGGGTCTCACGCGCGGCCCACCATGAAAGCTTGGACTGATCGTGCGCTCGCTGGGCTGACTGTCTCACGTGTCGTGGGCCGGCGGGGGAGAGAAAGAAAATCCATCTCAAAGAAGCTTGGCCTTTCACCTTGTTCATGTGTCTTACCTTGTTCATGACTTGTCTTGTGTTAAGCAGCTGCAGCCAGCGAGGGCACTTTGTTGCAGCCATGATAGTCCATCTCGATTTCGCTTGACTTCGAAGCAGAAGCTCTTGAAGAACAAGCATCCCGCTTTCGCTCGCTCCGCGTCGAGCCCGAGTCTCTCTCGCTGCCGATTCGACCGCAGAGCAGGCCGCTGCCGCGTCCGATCGACGCGCCGCGAGCGAGCAAGGACGCGCGAGAAGAAGAAGAAGAAGTCCAAGGTCAACCAGCCTATAGTACTAGTAAGCAAGTGAGGAGCTGTCAAATCAGATCGCAAAAACCAGCTTTCGCAGGGACCCTGCGACGCAAGCAAGGCCCTCGGCGCGCGAGACAGACAGGCAGCCGCGCAGGCAACCAGGCAACCAGGCAGCCAGGCCAGCCCGCCCGCCCGCCGCCGCTCCGCCCGCGCGCCGCGGCCCGGTCGAGCGAGCGGGGCGCGGCACCGTCCGCCCGCCCGCCCGACTCGAGACGCGAGAGCCGGCCTCCCGACCATGGACGCCGCCGCCGCCGCCGCCGCCGCGCGGCCTGCGCGCGTGCAGCTGGGCGGCGCCTCCGTGCGCACGTCGACGGCGGCGCTCGCCTGCGCCGCGGGCTCGGCCCTCGAGGCCGCGCTGCACCGCGCGCAGCGGAGACCCCAGCAGGACCCGCTCGCGGCGGGAGCCCACCGCGACGAGCGCGACCTCGTAGTACCACGAGGAGAGGATAACGGCGCCGACCTTGCGCAAGGCGCGCGGGCGGGAGAGCCGCGCGGCGGGGAGGAAGGAGCCCTCCGCGTCGACGCGCCGGCGGCAGCCCTCGAGGTCCACCTTCAAGAGCAAGGTCCCGAGCAGATTGGGGACATTGCGCAGACCACGCTCGAGACGATTCTGAGGTTCTACGAAAAACGCAGTGAAGGCGCCTCCGTCAGAGAGGCGTCGAATGTTCTTCTGGCCAAGGATCCAGCCCAAATCGCAGTCGCTGCAGCGCGACTCGGTACTGGCGAAGTAATCGAAGCGCTTGAAGCCGTCGCAGCCGAGGGTACCGAGGGTAACGAGGCCAACAGTAAGGGAGGCGCCAGTGCCTACGAGTTTCAGTTCCCGACGCCCCATACCACAACGATAACCAAGGACAACAATCATCGCGAAGTAAAGGGCGAAGGAACATCGCTGCTAGCCTCGAACGAGGGCGCGCTCGCTTCGGAACCGCCTCTCGCCCCAGAACAGCAAAGGCCGACGTTTACTTCTTTGCGCGAGCAGTCATCATCTGCACGAGGACGAACGGGAGACGTGTCGACGGGGCGGAGGTTCTCCGAAGCCACTGCTTGCAGCGAAGCAACAGCGAATGAGGACCCGGAAGAGACGGAAGAGACGCGCGTATTCGGAGAGATTCTGGAAAAGATGACCTCGGGGCCTACGGGCTGCCCGTCGGCTGCCGATCCTAAGACCGTCACGAAGCCGCGCGCAAACGAGTCGGAGGCAGAGGCCGTAAGTGCGACTTGCAAGGATATTGACGCCGGCGTTGGCGATGGCGAGCCAGCGAGCTGTGCTGACGCTCAAGCCGATGCGGAAGAGTCCAAGGACGAAGAAGACGAGGTCGCCGCTCTCGAGAGACGCATCGACAACCTTACGCGCCAGGTGCAAGAGTTGGATCTCTTGCCCGAAGGGATCCTTTCCCTGCGCGCAATGGAAACTGTCAAGGTGGAGCTGCAAAAGGCCAAGTACGAGCGCGATCAGCTCTTGCTCGCACGAAAGAATGCAGGCAAAAAGCTCGCCTTTAACCTCATTGTCGTTGGGTGCACGGGCCAGGGCAAGAGCAGCTCGCTGAACATGCTGCTGAATCGCAACGTGTGTCGCGTAAGCGGCGCGCAGGCACAGGGCACGCGCGGATGCCAAATGAACGATGGCTACATTTCGGACGACCACTTTGTTAGTTTCATTGACACGCAAGGCCTGGGCGCGGACACCTCCGTGACCGATACCGAGCTCTTGTCCAAGATTATGATGTCCACAGAGTCGATCAGCAAATTGCGCATCATTAACAACGTTCTTATTTCTTTCGACACGAACACGCGCGCTACGCCGGCGACGATGGCCAACGAATTGACTCTTATGGAGCTCTTCGGAGAGATGCGTCAGTCGTGCTTCCTCGTCTTTACAAAGTGGAACACGAACGCCGTCCAGGTAGAATGGAACACGCCTCTGCGTAAATGGTGCCGCCGCTGGCGACGTGCCGACACAATCGAAGAAATTACCGAGGACCCGCCCTCGTATGCGGACATGTATGCTGCCTACACGCGCTACATTCTCGAGGCCATGAATAATGACGAGGACGCAGGGGCATTTTCGAAGATGGGAACCTTTCTTTCCTTTTTCGAGGCTCGGGTCGTTTGGGCCTATAATCTGGACATGCTTCAGATCCAAGATATGGAGGATGGCGAGCTCGAGCCCCACATCGTCAAGCTGTACCACCACTACCGCGAAAAGGCTATTCAGTGCTTGCGCCAAGGATCCACCGAAGTCCCAGTCTCCCAAATTAGTTTTCTCAAGGAGGACTCGGACACCCTCAGCCGTGTCGCCACGCGACTGGTCGAGGCGCGCGATAAGAAGATCAGCCAACTTGAGCATATCGGCCTCGACGTTGAAAAGCGCAAGGAGATGTGCAACCTCTTTACCGACATGGCACATACTCACTGCGAGAAAATATCTGCGGAGAACTATTCCGCTCCTCCCGGTGACTCGACCCACATGGACCAAATCGCTTCCCTCGCTGGTTTTTCCCCAAAGTCCACCCAGGTTGGCTGTACCATCTCATGAACATACTCGTCTGTCGATAACAACGAATGGCTTCCTTTTTACTTTATCTCTTTGTACTATAGGCCTACGAACAACTTCGATGTTCCTTTCATTGCTTGGACCATCCCATGTCGTCGCGTCGTGATTCAGGCAGCCAGCCAGCCAGCCAGCCATCAAAAACCCGCTCACTCACATCAACTGTCGAAAGAAAAAGATCTGGAGCAGAACCAGAACTCCAAACGACAGACAGACAGACAGACAGACAGACAGACAGACAGACAGACAGACAGACGTGCGCGAGGATGGACTTCGTGGAGGAGCGGCCGGTGGCGGCGGCGACCGTGGTCTGCGCGGCCCTGGCTGGGGCCGCGTGGCTCTGGCGTCTCCGTCGGCGGGCCAAGGCGCCGCGCCTCAAGTCGGCGCTGCGCTGCCCGTGCGGCAAGATCCGCGGCACACTGGAGACCCTTGCGGAGGACAACGTGCGTCTGCGCTGCTACTGCGAGAGCTGCACGATGTTTGCAAAGTGGGCGGAAGAGCAGAGCAAGGCCAAGGGCATCGAGGCCTCCGGACTCGACGAGAGCAAGGTGTGCGCGAAGATCTGCATGACCCGCAAGGCGAACGTGACCTTCGAAAGTGGGGTCGAAAACCTCAAGTTGAGCTACCGAAACCCCAAGTCTCTCACTTCGCGAGTCTACGCCGCGTGCTGTGGCGCGCCGGTCTTCAACACGGGTCGCTATCTTGGCTTCATTGGTGTCTACGAAGTCTGCATCGAGAACCCGGCTGCCTTTGGCGAGAAGGAAGTGCTCTGCTTTCCCGAAGAAGCGCAAACGCCGCCCACGCGAGGCCCGAATCGATCGGATCTGTCACCTTTGGACTTTCTCCTTGTGCTTTTGTGCTACGCGTTTGATGCCAAGTCTGGTCCACCCATCGACTACGATCAGGAACCCGTCTATTTCCAGGACCAGGGATCCAAGAAGATCCAGTGAGCCACGGAACTGAAGAACGAACGAATGAAAGGACGTTTGAGAAGTGCATGCGTGCACATTCCGTTGTTTTGCAACTTTGCTTTGCTCCTCCTTTGCATAAACTCTATTAACCAGGTCTTTTTTCCTTTCCACCTCCTGAAATGCCCTACCAACTTTTCATTCCCATTCACAACGAATCGGCTTTGATTGCCGCAACCGAGAGCGGCACGTTCCACAGTCACTCACCTGATGTCCTCCGGCTCTGCTGCCGCCCACGAGGATGGGAAGCCGTTGTTTTCCCAGCACAAACGATGCCCACGGCCTCGACCTCCCCCTGTTCTTTTCATTCGAGAAAGTCGGCACAAGCGAGCTGACCCACCGCGGCACGGGCTCGCTCGGCGCAAGAGGCCAGGCCGTGCAGTGCAGACCGTGCGGCCTGCAGAGCAGGAAACAGAGCACAGCACAGCAGAGCACAGCAGGACTGACGCCGCGGCCTGGTTGGCGCGCAGACGCAGTCGGGCCGGCAGGCAGCGCGCGGCAGCCGAGCGCGACCTCGCGACCTCGAGCCCTGCAGAAAAAGATAGAGATCGATCGATCGCGCTTTCGCTTTTGGACTCGGACCCGGGCGAGCGAGAGAGCGAGAGCGGCGGCGCGGCGGCCGCAGAACGGGATCGGGAGACCGCGCGGGCGACGCGAGGCGCGGGCGGAGCGCGGCGCGGCAGAGCAAAGCAGGGCAGGGCAGAGCAGCGGAAAGCAGCGCGCGCGTGCGACGCGCGCTTTGCCGCGACGAAGAGGATTTTCAAAAGCCAGGGAGGCTCAGAACCGGAGAAGAGCGCGACCGCGGACGCGGACGAGCACGAGCACGAGCACGAGCACGAGCACGAGCACGAGGACGAGCACGAGGACGAGGGCTGCGCAGCGAGGCTTGATTTAGGAGGTAAAAGCGCGTTGAACAAGGATGGCACACAGATTTGGACTCGCGGAAGCCGTGCGGCGACGGCAGCTGGACGAGCAGGACTTTGCCGATAGCGACGACAACGGCGAGGAGGATGACGATTGGCTTGGTGCAGCGCCCAGGCCGCCCGCGCGACCGTCGCAGACCGCCATGACGGCTGCCGCCAATAAACGCAAGCAGGCCGAGGAGAGAGCGGCTCGCGAAAAGGCTGAAAGAGACGCCAAGGCTGCCGAGGAGCTCCGTGCAAAGCAAGACAAGGAGCGCGCCGAGGCCGAGGCCAAGACCAAAGCCGAGACTGAAGCAAGAGTCAAGGCCGAGGCCGAAGCCAAGGCCAAGCACGAAGCCGAAACAAGAGCCAAGGCCGAGGCCGACGCCAAGGCCAAGAGCGAGGAAGAGCAGCGAACCCCCGTCAGGGCCGACTATGCACCGGCTGCGACCCCGCTCTCTCTGGCCAGTTCATCGGGCATGTCGACGGCACGTCAGCGTGAAGAGTCCATCAAGGCAGCGCGCCAAAAGGAGCTCGATGCGCTTCGTGCTGGGCAAGCAGCGAACACTTATGTGGGCCAGGAATCTGTCAAGTCCGCGGCCCAACTCGATTTAGAGGCGCGACAGAAGGAGCTTGCCGAAATTACCGCAGGCCGTAAGAGTGGCCGGAGCGCCTACGAAGAGATGGTGCGTAAGCGCGAGCAAGAGCGCGCTGAAGAACTCGAGCGTATGCGCCGAGAAAAGGTGGATGAGGTGACGCGACTCCAGCGGCAAAAAGACGAACAAGAGGAGCACAATCGCCATGAAGACCAAGCTCGTCAGCAAAAGGAACGCGAAGCTCGTGAGGCCGAAGAACGCGCTCGCGCCGACCGTGAAAACCAAGAGCGGGAAGAGCGCCAGCAACGCGAGCAACGCGAGCTCGCTGAACGCGAGGAGCGCGCCCAGCGCGAACGCGAAGCCCGCGAGGCCCGTGAGGCCCAAGAACAACGCGAACGCGAGGAGCGCGAGGCCCAGGAAGAGGCGCGTCGCGAGCAAGAAGAGCGCGACCAAGAAAAGGCGCGTCATGACCAAGAAGATCGCGAACAACGCGAGCGACAAGAGCAAGAACAACGCGAACAGCAACAGCGAGAACAACGTGAACAACGCGAACGCGAGGAGCAAGAGGAACGCGAACGACGCGAACGTCAGGAGCAAGAGGAACGCGAACAACGTGAACGCCAGGAGCAAGAGGAACGTGAGCGACGTGAACGTCAGGAACGAGAGGAACGCGAGCGCCAAGAGCAGGAAGAAGAGAAGGCACGAACGGAGGCCGCAGCGGCAGAGGCTGCGGCAGACAATGAGACCTCGCAGAAGCAAGAGGAAACGAGCGGCTCGGCAGCCGCGCGAACCGCCCGGTTCCGCGCCATGTTTTCCTTTGATGGCGAGGAAGAGGGAGACTTGAGTTTTGCAGAGGGCGATTTCATTGAAAAGCTCGAGGATATTGACGGCCAGTGGTGGCAAGGCCGCAATCTTACGAACCAGAGTGAGGGGATCTTTCCTGCAAACTATGTGGAAGAGGTCACCGATGCCGGAGCTGCTCCTGAGGAGCAAAGTCAGGCTGAAAAAGAACAAGAGGCCCAACGTCGCCAAGCTGAAGAGGAGGAAGAGCAACGCCGTAAGGCTGCAGAAGAAGAAGAGCAACGCCGCAAGGCTGCAGAAGAAGAAGAAAAAGAAGCGGCACGCCGCAAGGCTGCAGAAGAGGAGGAGGAACGGCGCCGCAAGGCCGCAGAGGAGGAAGAAGAACAGCGTCGCAAGGCTGCAGAGGAGGAAGAGGAAAAGCGCCGCAAGGCCGAAGAAGACCAAGCCGCGGCGGCACAAGCGCAAATGTCGGCGAGCTCCGCGACTGCTTCAAGCAATCGTATTCTTGTTGCTGCCTACGACTTTACCAAGGAGGAAGAAGATGACCTGGAAACACAAAGCGGGAATCGTGTCGAGATTCTTGAGGAGATTGACGAGGAGTGGTATCGAGGCCGCAACTTGGAAACGGGTGCAGAGGGTCTCGTGCCGCGAGCTTATTTGGTGGAGGCGGACGAATCCACAGAGGAGACCGGTGGAACGACGAGCGGCGCAGATGCACCATCTGCAACGGCCACGGAGACAGCGCCGCCACCTGCGCCTCCTTCGAATTCATCTTCGAAACGTGCAATCGCAGAGTTCGACTTTCCTGGTGAGGAAGCCGAGGACCTCGCGTTCCAGATTGACGACGTCATTATCATTCTGGAGGAGATTGACGACAACTGGTGGCGGGGACGAAATGAGGGCACGGGCGCCGAAGGTATCTTTCCAGCCAACTATGTTCGCCTCGAATAGACGTCAAAAAGTAAAACAAGCAAAAGAAATTCGAAGTCATTATCACTGCAAAGAATGTCCAACCAAGTCTCAACTCCTCTCCTATGTTGAGATCTCACGGGAAATGAATGGAGGCGTCCCCTCTTTTCCACCAAAAAAGGAAACCTTTGACTAAGAAAGAAAGTCAAAATCAACAAAATTTATGATACGTGGAATTGCCAGCCTTTGCGGCAGCAGCCTGCACAGCGCGGCAGAGCAGTGCAAAAGCGCATCACCTTGCAAAGCCCAAACAAGGGCATGTGAGCGGCAGGGTGAGCGCAGGAAGAGGAGAGAGGCGGAGAGTGATTAAAGAATCAAATGTTGTGCTGGCCTACTCGTCATCGTCGTCGTAGTTAAAGGGCGCGATGGTAGAGCCCTTCTTGTTAATCTCGACCTTGCTCGAGTCCGGGACGAGGTTGAGCGACTTCTGGAGAGGCTTCGGGGACTCCTCGAAGGAAAAGGGCGCAATCTTTTCCTTTTCGGACTTTTCCTGGGCGCGCATCTCCGCCTTGCTTTCGCCGCGCTTCAAGCACACGTGCTTGTCAAGGGACTTGCGGCTGGAGGTCGACATTTTTCCGTCTGTAGACTTCGAAGCAAAGAACTGCGTGCGATCATCAACAACAACACAACAAGTTAGTCTGTCTGTTTGCCTGGCTGGCTGGCTGCGTCAACAAACGCCGCGCATCAACGTGCGTGCGCCATGCGTCGCTGTTCAGCGTCTCGCACACGAGAATCCTCGTGTCCGCGATGCTGAGCACGTGCCGAGCGCAAGTCTCCCTTCACTCCGCTCGTTCGAGAGGCGCAGCATACGCAGGCGACGGTGGAAGAGCAGGCACGGAGAGCTGGCGCAGGGCGTCCTCGCAGGCGCGGGCGGCAACGTACGTGGCGTGGAGCTCGTAGTTGAAGAGCGCGACGTAGCTCGACGGTCGTTCGATCGATTGATTGATGGTTTGATTGCAGTTTTGGTTCAAGCTGCCCTTCCGAGGATCGACTTCCCCCCTCTGCCTCTTCCACCTCTGGCCGCGTTTCCCCTCCCGGCGCCCTGGCTTTTCCCCCCGCATGGCCACTTCCTCCTCTGGACCTCGCCCCACGCAAGTCTCCCTCCAGACCGTGCACAGACTGGGCGCCGTAGGTAGTAGTGGTGCCAGAAGAGGCCACGATTCGCTGCGGGGATAAGGGGGGTCCGTAGGAGGGCACGTGCCGGGACAGTGGACACGCGGGGCTTTTGGGATGGCAAGGCGAGCGGCGCGTGGCCACCTTTTTGCTTTCTTTCTTCCCCCCTCCCATCTTCCCCCTTCACTCCCTCCCTCGCCGCGCCTCTCTGCGCGAGCGGGCCCGGCCCGGACCCGGCCCGTGGGGGTCCACGGGCCGCCCGTGCGTCGCGTCGCGACGCGAGCCGTGCCGCGCCGCCGCGAGCCGAGCAGAGCAGAGCAGATGGCAGAGCAGAGCAAGGAGAGCGGCGCCACAGTAGTAGGTGGCGGCGCGTTGTTTGATAGTGGAGCGGGGGATAATCCACTTGGAGGCGCGGGCGCGCAAGTGGAGAAAAGAAGGGGAGAAAGAAAGACGGCGCGGCCCGCGCGGCACGCGCCGCGCACACCTTGTGCACACCCTCCTTGGGAAAAGAAGGAAAGAAAGGATGAATGAATGGCAAGAATGAATGTTGAAGAGCAACATGCAGAGCAAGAAAGCCAGAAAGCACGAAAGCAAGAAACAGCGCGAACTCGGACCTCGACGATGGGGATCACTCGCGTGGCCGAGCGCGCGATCGAGCGATCGGCCAATCGGTCGGGCGGGCGGTCGGGCGGTCGGGCGGTCGATCGAGTAAGCGACTGCGACGAGTATACATACCACTGCGACGAACGTCATCAGGTTTCGAGTTGCTTGGTCGGGGCTCGATTTCATCAACCAAGGACAGCGAACAGAGGAAGGAAGAAAGCACACGGGCCGCATGTCTGCATGCCGTGCACAAGCCGCGGCCTTTTGAGCCAGCCTCGCCAAGCCAAGCCACCGCCTCGCCTCGCCAAGCCAAGCCACTGCCGCCGCCTCGCAGCCCAGGGCCGCGGCCGCAGGACGCCGCGGAGCCGGAGGCAGCCAAGCCCCGGCCGCGTGTCGTGTCAAGTCGAGTCGAGTTGAGTCGAGTCGAGTCGCGTGTCGCTGTGATCGTTCGTCATCGTCCATCGCGTGCGCGCCATGCGCTCGAGTCGCGCGTACTCGGACGAGCAGCAGCACGAGGCCCGTGGAGACGACGACGCGCCGGTCGCATCTGGCTGCTGCAGAGCCGAAGGCCGAGGCGAGGTTCTCCAAGGTCGAGGCGGAGTCGCGCGGAAGATACAGATGGAGGTCGCCCCGTTCGTGGCGCGATGGCTCGAGGGAAAAGGACGAGGACCCGGAGCGACACAACTCGAAGGTATCGACGGCAGAGACGCGGCAGCCTGGAAGGCCCTCGAAGGCGACGCGCGGTCCTCGTCGAGGCTGCGAGCGACGGCGACTCGAGGGGCCGGCCTCGATGGATGGATGGACGGATGGATGGACGGATGGATGGACGGATGGACGGCGGCGAAGACACGGAAAGTCGAAAAGCGGATATCGACGGAGCTCTCTCGCGCGCGTGGCCACGCCACACGCCCCGCCCGCGCGAAACTCGCCGGCACGTCGCGGCCAATCGAGCGGCGCGTGTGTCTGCGAGCGGCGCGAGAAGGAAGGAGGAGCGATTGGGCGATCGAGCGAGCGACAGCTTTCGACAGATTGACTGTGATCAATTCATCTCTCGCTCGCTCGCTTAAGGGGGCGCATGGAGGGAAGAGATCTTGTCGGCGCCGCGTGGACGGGAGACGGCGGCGGCGCGACGGCTCGCTCGGGGCGTGCGTTGGTCGACGGAGGATTCGCGAGGGAGGCCGATGCACGGGCCTGCAGCCTCTAGCCAGCTAGCTTGCTAGCTAGCTAGCTGCTGGCTGCTGCAAGTTCCGCCCCCGTCCCATCGAGACAGTCTTCTCGGGCCTCTTTGATTGATGGCTGGGTGGGTGAAGATCTATCAATCTATCCCATCCGGTTTGTCTTCCTCTTCTCTCAGCTGCCTGCAGCTTCTGCAGCCGCAGCTGACTTCGCGGGCTGCAGGTCGCGCGCGCGTCGCGACGATCACTGAGATGCTCGTCGCGACACATGAAGGCGCAAAGAGAGAAGGTGCGGGTCGGGCGATCTCAACTCCGGCAGCGCAGGATGAGGGAGGGCCCTGGGGTACGCGGCGAATCCCGCCGCAACCTTTGTAGAGAAGCATTGCCGCGGCGGGCGGGCGGGTGGACGAGCGAGTCTTCGTCTGCAACTCACAGCCAATACCTCACGCGTCAACTTGCATCTATGACTTTGCTTGCTTGTATGCTTGCTTGCTTGCTTGCTTGCTTGCCTGCTTCTTTGCAACGATTCGTACGTACGTCATCGTACCCCGCAGAACAGAACTCTTGATGGAGAAATCATCAAAGTCGAACCCGAATTCTATCCTGGCGGACAGCGTGCTTATGAGCTTGGAAACTTTTTGGTATGGACAATGTTCACAGGCAGACAAACGATCCCAAAGATTGTCAGCATGTGCCGTTCATGATCTTGGCTGCTTGATCTGAGCCACTCCGGACCTTTCGCAACAAATATGCGTTGCATCGCAGCTTCTCGCACGAATGATAAAGCGCAACCAAAAGGACATGCAAAGAAGCGACTATCATTCAGTCGAGAATGCTAGCAAGGAGCGAATACTACCAACGAATGCTTGCTGGCAACGAGCGATTGCTAGCAACGAGCGAATACTAGCAAGGGGTCATTACTATCAACGAGCGAATTACTATTTAGCGAGCGAATGCATAAGCACTACAAAACCCGAAGAAGAATGCAAAGAAAAAGGAGAAAGAGATGTGCGACATGATGCGCTTTTCCATTCACCAGTTGACGCTGCAGCCTTCGAACCCCAAATAGGCGTAAAGAAAGAAGGAAAAAAAAAAAAAAGCGGCATCATCATCGTCCGGTCGGGCCCGGCAGTATCTATCTTCTTATCTTGAGCAGAGAATGGAGGACCTTCGCGCACGCGTGCCCGCGGCCGTCGACAACGTTGGTGCGGCGCGGAACGCAGACGATGCTGCGCCTGTACCGTTTGCCGTGCACCTGCGGAGCCGCGAAGGCGACTTCGAGGTGGTGAAACGAGAGGCCAATGACACGTACAACGCCGCGCAGCGACTCGAGCAACTTGTGGGCCTCCCGCTGAGCAGTCCGCTAGACGTAGAAGACACCGATCTTGACGAACTCCTCGCGCAAAGCCTCGAGGATGATGACGAGGCCATCAACAGGAGACTCATCGCCGTTCACATGGCGTCCGAATCGGCACAAGCTGCCGACCATCGATTTGCCTCGAGTCTCGTCCTGCCAACAGGCCTCGACGCCGACGACGAGTGCGTAATCGATGTCTGCGTGGACAACCCGCTCGAGCCACCATCGCTTGATGCTCCACTCGTGGAAAATCGGGTTCGACTCATTGGACGAGGTCAATCAGGACGCTCCATGAACGGCACAGCCCCCGAAGGCTCCAAAGCGCGCAACGCAGTGTACTATTCGCATGAGTCGATTTCGCAAAGCTTGCGCCCGCTCTTCGACGCCACCGCTGACCTGCTACGCGTTCCGCCGGGTCTCGAGGACTGCGCTAGCTCACTTCTGGCTCTCGACGAAGAAACGCCAGAACCACATGCTGCGAATCTCGCCACGCCCTCGCTTGAAGAGGCGACCAGTGAGTTGCCAAGTGGCGAGGCAATCCGCATGCAAGGTATTGAGAGCGTACAGGCGCGTCAGGCTCTTTCCGAGGAGCGCCGCCGCCGTCTTCTCTTAACTGCGGACGCTCTGCTCATCGATTCCGATGAGGAAGAATTTGATGACGACGACGACGACGATGACGACGACGATGCCGACGATATTGATGATGGTCGCGGCGAAAGCGCTGGCGATCGAGATGACGATACAGAGACGGCGGATGCCGATGAGGTGGATCACCAAGGTGCCTGGGGAGACCTCGACGAGAACGACGGCGCACCAAGCGCGCGGACAAGTGCTCTCGACATGGAGGCCAAAGAGGAAGATATCAAAGCGCTTGAGACCGAGCTCGAGGATCTCACGCGCGAGACAGCGCGACTTGCGACCAAAGATCTCTTTGCAGCCGGCCCACGTTTTCTCCGTCAGCGCGCCGCTGAACTCACGGCAAAGACGGAAGAATGGGTCGAGACAAGGCCCATGGACACGAGCGCTTTTGATGCAGTCATTCCAAACCCTGCGCTGCGGTTTCCCTTTGAGCTAGACCAGTTTCAAAAGGAAGCCATCCTGCACATTGAGCGACGCGAGTCTGTTTTTGTGGCTGCCCATACCTCTGCTGGCAAGACGGTGTGCTGCGACTACGCCATCGCGCTGGCGTTGCGCAACCGGACAAAG
Source organism: Aurantiochytrium sp. KH105 (assembly GCA_003116975.1). NCBI lineage: Eukaryota > Bigyra > Thraustochytrida > Thraustochytriidae > Aurantiochytrium > Aurantiochytrium sp. KH105. The sequence goes on from BGKB01000011.1 coordinate 461,529, forward strand.
TGCATCTATACGAGCCCAATCAAAGCGCTCTCCAACCAAAAGTTCAGAGACTTCTCCAAACGCTTTGGCGCGGAAAACGTGGGCCTTATCACGGGCGATGTCACGATCAACGGAACGGCATCATGCCTCGTTGTGACGACCGAAATTTTACGGTCCATGCTGTATCGATCCGCCGACCTGGTCAGCGAGATCGAGACAGTCGTCTTTGATGAGATCCACTACATTTGCGACCCAGACCGGGGCGTCGTCTGGGAAGAAACCCTCATCATGCTTGACCCAAGCGTCACCCTGGTCTTTCTTAGCGCCACTTCGCCCAACTCTGTCGAGTTTGCTGGGTGGATTGGCCGTATCAAGCAGCAAAAGGTCTACGTTGTCTTTACCGAAAAGCGACCCATCCCGCTCGAACACTGGATCTGGGCCCCAGGAAAGAAAGACGAGCATCTCTTTAAAGTCCTCGACGCCAAAAAGCGCTTTCTCAAAGATGGCTACCTCAAAGCCAAAGCGGCTCTCAAGCAGGTCGACGAAGATGAAACCAACAAGAAGAATCGCGGCACCGGGGCCAACCCAGCTAGCAAGAAACAGCAAAAGCAGAACGAACAGTCAGCGCCCAAGCGCAAGGGATTCAACCCCTCTACAGATCGCCAAAATTGGCTCTACCTCGTCAAAGACCTCGAGGAAAAAGAGCTACTTCCCGTTGTGGTGTTCGCATTCAGCAAAAGAATGTGCGATGATCGCGCCGCCAATATGCAAAGCCTGAACCTTACCACCGCGGCGGAGCGAGGTCGCATTCACGTTGTCTTTCGCCAGGCCCTCGCTCGTCTTCAGGGCTCGGATCGAGAGCTGCCCCAAGTGCTGCGCGTCAAAGATCTCGTCACCCGCGGTATTGGCGTGCATCATGGTGGGCTGCTGCCCATCCTCAAGGAGGTTGTTGAGATTCTCTTTTCTCAAGGTCTTGTCAAGGTCTTGTTTGCCACAGAGACCTTTGCCATCGGCGTCAACATGCCCGCACGTTGCGTTGTTTTCGCCGGTACGCGCAAACACGACGGCGTCCAATTTCGGGACCTTACGCCTGGCGAGTACACGCAAATGGCCGGGCGAGCCGGCCGCCGTGGGCTCGATGCTGTTGGTACCGTAATCATCTTTGGCGCCGGCCGCGAGCTCCAGGCGATGGATGTCTTGTCCCGCATGATGACCGGAACGGCCTCGCGCCTTACGAGCCAGTTCAGACTCACGTATGCCATGATCCTTCGTCTTTTGCGCGCCGCCGAACTTAGCGTCGCTGACATGATCAAGCGCAGCTTTTCCGAATTTGGTTCGCAAAAGCTTATTGGCGGCCGCGACATTGCTGCCATCATCGAAAGGGGCGAGGACAAGCTCGTCGAGCTCCGCAACACCCTTGGGTTGCAGGACACTGAGGTGGCCACCTTTCAAAAACTCGCCTACGCCATGCAATCGCGTGTTGGTCCGCTCGTCGAGGACATGCTTTCCGGGCGCTATGGCAACCGCCCGGTAAACCTTGTCTTGCCAGTCGGCCGTCTCGTGCTCATCAGCAAGGGTTCTTCGGCAGGCCTTTGTGCTGCATGTGTTCTGCGGCCGCCCAAGGGTCGCACAAATGAGATGTGCGTGCTTGCTCTTGACGAGCGACGCGACGCCTCCTCTGCAGCAGCCGTCATTGGTTCCCGTGTTCTTCACATCGAGCATGTCAAGCCACGGAACCTTGTGTGGATCAGTGCACTCAAGGTAGACGTCAACAGCGCAGATACCAAGCGCCTCGCCAAGGACACAAAGAGTCTTGCGACCCTCGTCGCGCCGGACTTTGTGCAACTGCTCGATGCCGCGGCGGTTGCAGCGGGCCCTGGTACTGTCTCCACAGAGGGTCCCGGTGCAGGTCCCGGCTGTATTTTGGCCGCGGCGGCTCCCCTAGACCCTGTGCAAGAGCTTCGCCTTGGCGAAGTCGAATTTGTGCAGGCGTGGCGCGATGCGTGCAGCTTTGGTCAGGAAATGGCACATTCGCCTTGTCTTGCCGATGAAAACATACAAGATGACTTTATCAAACAGAAAAAGGTCACGACACTCGAGCTCAAGCTTCGTGACGCGCGCAAAGCCATCAGCGACGAAAATCTTGCCCTCTTCCCCGACTTCAAGGCGCGCTTGCTCGTGTTGGAACGCCTCGGGTACATTTCCAGAGGCGACCGCGCCGTCCAGCTGAAAGGTCGCGTTGCGTGCGAGATCAACACCTGCGATGAGCTTGTTCTCACCGAAATGGTCTTTGCAGACGTCTTCGGGCCGCTTCTTCCCGAGGAGTGCGCAGCTGTTTGCTCAGCGCTCGTCATGCAGAAAAAGTGCGAGGATGAGCCGGTGCTCACCGAGAACCTCGAATACGCGCGGGACCGCATGCGATCCATCGCGGATCGTCTCGACTCGCTGCAGCGCTTCCATCGCGTCGAGATGAACGAGCAAGATGACCGTAAACTCAACTTTGCGCTCATGGAGGCCGTGTATCAGTGGGCCAAGGGTATGCCTTTCAAACAGCTCATGAACTTTACCTCGCTCGAGGAAGGCTTTATTGTGCGCACTGTCACGCGTCTCGACGAGACCTGCCGGGAGGTGCGAAATATCGCGCAGCTCATTGGTGACGCCGAATTGTTTGCAAAGATGGAGGAGGCCTCGCGACTGATCAAGCGCGACATTGTCTTTGCAGCCAGTCTCTATGTGACTTAAAGTGGAAAACTGTGATCTGAGGTGAGGCCGGTGCTCTGCACGGTTGTTCCATGGAGCCGTCACTCACGAGGACGCGGCTCCACGCGGCACAGCGCATCGGCTTGCTTTTGCCGCGCCGTCAAGTTCTCGAGAGGGAGCTTGGGCGGCGGCTCATCGGTCTGAATGTGGAAATAGAACGCCCGCAATTGCGGGAGCATCCACGCCCAGTACGATGGAGAATAGTACACGCGGAGCACCACAGGGTCTTCCTTTTCGTGATAACTTACAAAATCGCACCACTTTCGCTTGGTAATGTGCAGCTGACCTTGGATCTGGGCCATATAGTGCGATGGGACACTTGTGTGCGGCGCATGACGCGGGCACTTGATCTCCAGCAGGCCGTCGTCGCCCACAAGACCGTCCGGGGATGCGCCCAGATACGAGGCTTCCTGGCAAACCCAAAATCCGGTTGTTTGCACATGTTCTTGGTAGGCCCGCTCATACCAGCGCAGTGCCACCGGCTCGAGCAAGTTGCCGCGCTCGGTATCTGCGTTTCCGCGAAAAGGATTCTCGATGCGACCCGTGCGAAGCATCCAGAGATCGATCCCTCGCGCATATCGACTCACGCCGCAAACGACACCAAACTGACTTGCAGTGACGCGCTCCGTACGAGTTCGGTTCCAGCGCGTCGAGCCTTGCACGACAGAGGAGAGAATGAGCCCGGTGCCTGTCAATTCGCGAAAGAGATCGTCCTCGAGATCGAGCTGCTCATCTCGGAGCGCACGTAGCTCTGCACGTAAATTTTTCGCATTTTGTGCGAGTGCCGCCTTTTGCTGCCGAGCGGCTTCGAGGCGCGCTCGTGCAGCCGCCAGCTCGCGGTCTCGCTCGTCAACATCGTCGTCGTCAACGGAGCCACTTGTGTCGTCTTCTCTGTGCGAGCTTACCGCCGCCGCTGCGAGTCCTGTCATCGTGCACTCGTGGATTTTTCCCTCGTCTCTTCAAGTTGACGCACTGCACCACGCCAGCGCCCGTGCTCCGCTTGCCGTCGCCGGTGCCGTCGTCGAGTGAGGGATCGACCTTATCCAAACTTTGTGCGTGGCGATGCTGATCTTCTTGCTGTCACGGGGGGGTTGATCACTCTTTGAAGCAGACACAGCCGCCCGGACCCCTGCGAGTCGCGACACGCCCTCGTCGTGCAAGAAAAGGAATCGTGACAGCGTGAGATCGAGTCGAGGGCCCAACGTGTTTGTTTTTTAGCAAGAGGAGTTTGGGACGCGCTAAGAACAACTTGAACAAGAACCACTTCACTCCGTTGCTCTCAAATCTATTTTCCCGTCCCATTCGGTCCCATTCGCTCTTGCATTCGCCCGTTCCTGACAGTGAGTGTTTCCCGAGAGCTTGTTGAGGTCAAAGGCTGCATGCGTGTGAGTTGAGCATGCCTGGCCAGCTAGACAGACCGAGGCGAGGCCTCGTGGCGTCGGCCACTGGCTACGTTCGCTCGTGCTCTTGTCAGTCATTCAGTCGTCGAGTTTTTGGTTGTCACACTCGGTCACACGAGTGTCACACGAGCAAACCAAAGCGACGCACCAAAGCTATTTTGCTACCTGGCGACCCAGCGGATCGCGCCATGTCTGGCCACATCACGAAGCGAAAGACTACGCTGGCGCTGGTGCGTGCAGAAGACGCGCGTCTTCCCTCTGCGCGCGTGCGCGTCGTGCTCCTCGCGCGCGAAAGCAAAACGTGCCGTGAGGTCGAACTCGAAGTCCGGCGTCGCCAACTGCGACCGCGACGCGCGACTCGCTCGCGCCGAGGGGAAGAAGGCAACGAGGGAGGCGAAGGCGCGGGGAGCGGCTTTTACGTCATCAAAGACCAGGAGCCTCGAGTTGTTTTGGAGGGTGGTGACGTGGAGCTCGTGCTCGTACAAGGCCCTGGCCCCTGGCGGTTGACGCCAGGAGCACGCGCGCATATCCTCGGTGTCGATGGCCTGTGTTATTGCCCCAAGAGAGAGTCGCAAGCAGCAAAAGAGGCCCGTGCCGAGCTCGCAGCGTACGGCCTTGCTACATCCAGCGACGTTTCCTCGCAAGATGATCCTTTGCTGGAAAAGGGCCTTGTAGCTCTCTTTGGTAGACAGGACAAGGACGCGCCCGCGTGCAATGCACAATCGAAAGATCCAAGCCGTCTTAGCAAGGTCCTGGACACGATAGGGAGGACTCTCATCTCTTGCGCGAGCGTTCAGATTCCTAAGGTGCTATGTAAGCCCTTTGCGTTTTTGCGCATGACCAAAGTGGATGACAAAGCGCCGAGGCTTCGGTGCTGTGATGCGAGCGCCGTGGTCTCGCTCATTGAACATCGAGGCCAACAAATGCGTCTTCTTGCCGCGCCAGGTGCTAGTATGGCGCGTTATGGACAGACCGCAGCTTGTCTGGTATTTGATATGCTTCTTGGCGTGATCGTCGGTGTATGCTTGACCCTGCGCGAGCGAGAGATCGGAGACTTTCTCTTTGATTCTGTAGGGTACCAGTTCCAGTCGGGCGTGATGCGAAAACGAGTGCTTTGGGTATTGAGTCAGCACGCTCCGCTCGGATTCAAGCTCAATGAAGGTCTTGATGAAGTCTTGGGCAATACAGTACTCTTTGCCATCGAGAGCTGGCACGTTTTCACCGCGCAGCTCGCTCCCTTTGGGCCGCAACTATTGTTTACCATCGGTGTCCTCTCTCTTCTTGGGGGTGGCCTGTCCATGGTGCTAGCCTTTGCCTGCGACGCTGCATCGTTTGTCACACTTCACATTCAGTTTTTGTACAATTTCTTTGCCCGCTTGCACCGTTTCCAGCTCGCGGGAATGTCGACGTTCTGGAAGGTGATGCGCGGCAAAAAGCGGAATGTACTCCGTGGACGCGTGGATACAGGGGACTACGCCACGGGTGATCTTCTCTTTGGATCGATGGCATTTCTCGTTTTTGGATTTCTGTTTCAGACAACCTTGGCGTACTACGTCATGTTCGTCGGGCTATGGTTGTTAACGGTGGTGGTTCATGGACTTCTTCTGATTGCTATCAAGATGTTACAATGCGCGCCGATTTATGCGGTAGGCCAGACGGTGGTGCGACCGACGAGATACCCGCGCGGTGTGGTGCTTGATCTTTGCCAAGAGCCTTGGGGCGCCGCGCTTGAATTGCGTGGACTCTACATCGGCGTGGGCGAGATTCTGGGGGCCTGGATGAGTCTAATTGGACCTTTTGGGGAATGGGCTCGTCGTCACGATACATCGGGATTTGCAGCGGCCATTCGCGGCGGTCACCAAATTAGTCTCGCTCAGGCAGACTTTCCACGTTATCAAGACGATGCAACGACGCTCTGACCAATCGATGCACAGGACTTTCCATGCGTGCGGAAATATATTGTCAGCACCATGGCAGTTTTGTTCAAAAGTAAAAGCCAAGGACAACGGGTGGGGAATGGGAAAGGGGGGCAGGGAGACCAAATCAAAGAGCGCAGGGGCAATGTGAATAGTGGTTTAGTTTTTGTTTTGTTTTTTATAGTTTTGAATGTGAGGTGCCCATGGTTTGCTCGCAATCCCGTGCGGAGACATGAAATTAAGAAGGAAGAGGACGTTTAGCTGCCAATGAGGATGTTGTTGATTGGGATGTGGATGAGCTTGACAAAGAAACCGATCATGCCAATGACAAGAAAGCCCATAGCTACGGACTTGGCCGTGGCCTCAAACTCTTTGCGATCAGGCTTGGTGCACTTGGCGACGAGCTGCTTGCTGTCCTTGGCGAACTTGACGAGCGGCTCGATCACGCTCTCGTTGAGTGCGCTGGAGCTCGACATGGTGGCTGTTCTAGCTTTGACTCGCGGCGGCGGCGGCGGCTCCGTCCAATTTGCTGATGCCTCGGTGCACAAGCGAGTGAGGTTGCGCACGCGCGCGCGCTCACACAGGCAATCGAGCGAGCGGGCAAGCGGGCGAACGGGGCGGGGGCAGGCGAGCTGCTGCTGGTGTCTCTCCGGGAGCGCGTGCAGAGCGGCGTTGACGGCGCGCGGCAAAAAGTTGATCTGGATTGGAAAGCGGCCAAAAACAAAACAGTGTTTGCCAGGTGGCGAGGGGAACGCGCCGGGCATCATAACCTGTGGAACCTTCAGAAGGTCAAGACGCCTTGGAGGTTTGAGAAAAAGAAAGGCGAGAGTCGCGGGGCCGCACCCGTGGCCGCTTGGAGCACGGCTGCGGAGAGGCCGACGCTCTGTCGCCGGTGAGGCGTGCGCCCGCACATGGTTGCTGCTCGACTGACCGTGAATGAAGATTTGGCCGCGTTGAATGTAAAATTGATTGTTTCTTTGTTTTGTTTTTTGAGAAGACGTCTACTCCTGGGCAATCCAGCGCGAGTGGTGCGACTCGTCGCGAATGTCCCAATCGCCGTGCGAGGAGAACTCGTCAGTAGGCACTTTGGTGAGTAGGAAATCGACGAAGAAAGCGACGTTGGGAGCAATGTCCAAACCGCCCTTGGGAGGCGCGTGAGGCTTGTCCTCTGGGCCCGTGTACTGATTGGCCTTGAGCTCCTTGAACCTTTCAATGACGGCCGTCTCCTCGGCGGTGGCCTTGCGGATGGTTTCCTGCATGTTGGACTCGACGATGCCAGGCTGAAAACTGCCGAAATGGATGCCCTTGGGCGCAAGCTCATTGCGCATGCACTGGTACATCATGTAAAAGGCCGCTTTGGTGACATTGTACGATGTCCAGCCGTTATAAGGTTTGTGCGCGGCGCCGCTGCTCACGTGCAGAATGCGCGCGTCGGGGGCAAGTTCGGGAACGAGAAGCTGTGTCAGGAAAAAGGGAGCGTGAACATTGACTTCAAAGGTGTGACGCCACGTGTCTTCCTTCAGGTTGATGGCTTGGTCAAGCTTTCCGATGACGCCAGCATTTTGCACCACATACTTGAGTTGCTTCGAGCACTTGGAGCGCACAACCTCTGCGACGGACTCACGTCCTTCGCTGGTGGTCAGATCCGCCACCACAATTTCAATGTTGTCTTCCACACCGAGCTTGCGCGTCTCCTGGAGCTGCTCCTCGCGACGAGCCACGGCGAGAACCCCGAGGTTTTGGCGTGAGAGATGAACGGCGATAGCCCTGCCGATGCCGCTCGAGGCGCCCTGTTCATTCGCGTTGACACTTGCGTCAGTCAGTCCTTTGTCCACGTTCGCGGCGCACAGCGTCTCAAGCTTCCCGAGCTCTTCTACTTACGGTCACGAGCGCGTAGCTTTTCGACGCCATCCTTGCGATCGATCGACCGATTAATCGAACGAACGAAGAATCAGTAAGTCACAACGCAAGCAAGCCAGAAAGCCAGACACTCAGAAGGATGCCTGCGTGCCGCTCTAGCGCGCGCTTCGGACACCGCTCTGCTCTGCTCTTCTTTGCTTTGCTCGCAGCGATTGGCCGAAGCTGATCTGGATTCGACCGGAATTATTCTTTATGCCCTCTGGCGCCGTCAGCAGCAGCAAGCAAGCACGCAAAAGAGAACGACGAACCTTCTTCACAAACTTTGAAGGTAAGAAAAGACAGCGCGAATGTCTATGGCGCGAGCGTAGTCAGGACTGGGCCTGGTGCTCTTTGCTCGCTTTTGACTTGCGCTTTGTGGCGCACTTCAGAAATGTGGGGCAAGGAATAGGAATCGATCTTTAAAAACTTCAATCGGTGCCAGCAAGATCTACTCCTCGGTGATCCAGCGGGAATGATGCGACTCGTCAGAAATATCCCACTCGCCGTGCGAGGAGAACTCCTCAGCAGGCACCTTGGTGAGCAAAAAGTCCACAAAAAAGGCGACGTTGGAGGCGACGTCCAAACCACCCTTGGGAGGCGCGTGAGGTTTGTCCTCTGGGCCCGTGTACTGGTTGGCCTTGAACTCCTTGAACATTTCAATGATGGCCGTCTCCTCCGCAGTCGCGTCGCGGATCGTTTCCTGCATGTTGGACTCGACAATGCCAGGCTGGAAACTGCCGAAATGAATGCCCTTGGGCGCAAGCTCATCGCGCATGCACTGGTACATCATGTAAAATGCCGCCTTGGAGACATTGTACGCTGTCCAGCCATTGAAGGGCCCATGCGCGGCGCCGCTGCTCACGTGCAGAACGCGAGCGTCGGGAGCGAGTTCGGGAACGAGAAGCTGCGCCAAGAAAAAGGGCGCGTGCACGTTCACTTCGAAAACATGCCGCCACATGTCTTCTTTCAGGTTGATGGCCTGGTCAAGCTTTCCGATGACGCCGGCATTTTGCACCACATACTTGAGCTGTTTTGAGCACTTGGAGCGCACGACCTCTGCGACGGACTCGCGTCCCTCTTTCGTGGTCAGGTCCGCCACCACGATTTCAATGTTGTCTTCCACACCGAGCTTGCGCGTCTCCTGGAGCTGCTCCTCGCGACGAGCCACGGCAAGAACGCCGAGGTTTTGGCGGGAGAGATGAACGGCGATGGCCCTGCCGATGCCGCTCGAGGCGCCCTGTTCATTCGCATCGTCAATACTCTTGCGTGAGTTTCTTGTCCACTTTCATGTCGCGCAGCGTCTCAAGCTTCCCGAGCTCTTCTACTTACGGTCACGAGCGCGTAGCTCTTCGAAGTCATGTTGATTCTTGCTGCAGTCGATCGTCCTCTGGTTGATCACCAGGGCCAAGCACTCTGCCACCAGCCAGGAGTGTCAAGAGGTTCGAGGCGATCGGGCTCTGCACGCAACTGCGCTGCAGCTGCCTTGTTCCCGCCTCCTGCAACTGCGAGCGACAGCGAGGAGGGAGCGTGCGTTTGCGAGTGCGGCCTCTCACTGCTGGCGTCGCGCCCCAAATTCACTGTCAATGGGGGTCGACAACGTCGGTCGATAACCTAGGCCTACCACAAGGAAGATAGCCTCCGGGATTCGCTTGGTCCTACCACCGCTTGGGTCCCGTATACGGGTTTACTACGTAAGAGTACGATAGGCATCTCCACTTTGGACTGCGCGGGAAGCCGTCTGAGGAGCTGGCTCGTCGCGTTTGGTCACGGGCAGAAAGGTCAGCTCCCCGTTCCGCTGCCGGACATGGTCTGCGGACAGCAAATGGACGCCTCTTCAACGCGTCGACGGCGATCGTCGATCACTCAGCGTCTCACATCAATGTAGGCCTTGCAGGCTTGCAAGAATAAAAATCATGTTCATTATCAGGTGACCTTGGACCGCATGACGCCAAAGGCCGAGGCGTGCAGGGGATTCTCGTCGTGATGACGATCGCGCAGCACGCGATTCCGGTCGAGTCTGACGTGCGATCCTAACCAAGGTTGCGTGTTCGCCGGCCGCGCCATGTACGGTCCCGGACGCTGCAAGTCGTCCGTAGAGTATACGTGGTATGGTCCCAGGCTCGCATGAAACAGCTCTTCTCGGAACCTGGCATTCAGACTCTTTTCGAGCGCGTCAAAGACGGGCGTGGTGTCAACGGGCTTCTTGTTCAGGTGGAAGTCCCTGAACTGTTCTCTCAGCTCCTCGACGGTCACATTGCCTGCATCGGTGCGCTCGTCATGATGGATTGCGCGAAGAATGGCGTTGCTGAGCTGCGAAGAAAGAACATCGCCCGGAAGACGAGCGCGCAGCAACGTGAGCACACTGGCGACCTCGACGCGCGTATACGTCGACTTTCCGTTCGCATCGAGAGTAAGAGAGCTGAGCACCTCGCGCATATTGTATTGTGGAGGCATGAGCGCTGCAGGTACGTGTTTTGAGCGATATGTGGCGTTCGCCCCAGGTCGCAAAGAACTTGCCTTCGACCCTTGGTCAGAAGACGAATCTTCTTTATCTCTTCCGCCACTGTATCGAAGGTTCTTCTCCGCCGCCTCAACGCTCTCTTGAGTCGCCTTGAGCGCATTCGCGTTTTGTGCAATGGCGCCCTTTCGACGAGACTTGTTCCGCGAAGCTCGTCCGTTGGCAAAACCTTGCGCAATTTCTTCCTCTCTAGAATCGGACTTCTCCTCTTCGCCTTGATCAATGTGCAGTGGACGCGATCCCACAATGCTCTCGTCCTCTTGGACGTTGGCCAATCTCACCGTCATGCGACGGGTGAGTCGCTCCTTTGCAGTCGGCATCATCGTCGCCGTGTTCGCCTGCGGCGTTGAGACGGCCACCTCAGCTTCGACCTCATCAGCCTGCTCGTCCGCTTGCATTGCTGAGGTGATGTGCGTGACACTCGCCGCACGCTGCGCGTAGTGGCTGGAAATTCTTGCCATTGCACTGGCGTTTTCCGGTGTGCCACGCACATTCCTCACGATGCGACCCAGAACGCGCGGGTGAAAGGCGCCTCCCGATCGACCAATTGCCGACACCGTCCATGGTCTTCGAAGCACATTATTCTGCAAAACGTCTGCGGCAACGTGTTCGTCGTCAGTCGCCTCGAGCGGGACGTCCTCGAGGTCGCGCCTTCGCACGCGCTCCGCGCCGCCGCGATAGGTGTCTGCTAAAAGGGCATGAGCCACGGCTTTTCGGCGTGTAAATAGACGTCCGTGGCTTCCGCGCGTCTTGCTTTTTCTGTCGAGCTCCGCGGCCCGTTTGCGCGCCTCGACGCCCACGAGGTACTCCACGAGCGTGAGTTTGCGGTCCGAAGGTTTGAGCATCTTTCGTTCTTGCTCGACCTTGGCGCGAAACGTGGCCGTGTACCTTTTTTGCGCAAGCTGTACGTACTCTGCAACGGGTCGCTTGTTGGTCAAAGACCCCTCGCTCTCGCTGAAGCCAGCGCTTGCTTTTGTGCGGTCTGCCTCGATTTCTTCGTGTCTTCGAGAAGCGATTCCGTCCCGCAGCGCCGTACCAGCATGCCGACGAAAGTCACTTACGCGGAGTTCATTAATAACCTTTCCTGCGCTCGGGCGGATTGCAAGACGAGGTCCCACAGCTGGCGCATTCATGTAGTGAAACCAGGCCTTTTGAAAATCTGTCAATTTGTTGCCCTTGACACAGGCACGCCAATTGCGCAAGAGCTTGCTCGACTCGTGTGTCTCGCTCGGCGCCACGTCAAGCGGGGTTTGTCCCTGGCTGTCTTTAAGATCCAGCAGATACGGCTCCCCCGCACGCAGAATAAGATCACAAATGGCCGTGCACTGCTCTGCAGCCGCGATATGAAGGGTTGATTGCAGCGACGGGTTGAGCATTCCTGGATCTGCGCCCTCGGCAAACAGTCGCCCCAGCAAGCTGTAAACGTTCCGCAGCGCCACCACACGGTGCAGGCCTTGGCAGGCCTTGCCGCCGTCCTGCAATACGGGATACCATACCATGTGCAATGTACCCTCGCCGCGAGCACTCTTTTGATTGGGATCCGCTCCCAAGTCAAGGAGCATGTTTGCCATCGTGACGCGGCCATGTTTGCAGGCCTCCATCAGCGCTGTCTCGCCTTGATTGAATGAGCCCACTTCATTAATGTCAACTTCTCCGCGATTGAGCATGCCTTGCACCTTTTCCAGCTCGCCAGCGCGCACCGCGGCCATGAAACCCACGAGAGGGGTTCCGTCTTTGCATGAGAAGGCGTCGCGTTCACGTCGAAATCGCTTGTGTAGGTGTGCAAGTTCCACGTCTCGCCGACCGAGCGCTGTCATGACATCTTCCTCGAGATAGACACGCGTCGAATATCGGCCCTTGAAGGCTTCGCGTTGCTCGGCAAACACGCCTTTGGCTCGCGCACGGTATTCGTGCGTTAGCTGGACCTCGGCAAGTTCGCGAGCCTCCCGATCCTTGCGGGTCACGATTCCGCTTTTGCGGACGCGTTCCAGTTCAATAGCGCTCCCTGCAATGGGAAACTTGTTGGCAATGCGGCTCGAGTGGTAGGCACCGCCGAAATCTTTGGCGCTCCAGTGAGGATAGCCTTCAGCCTCTCGACTTCGGATGTCCTCAAGGCGTTCTTCCTCGGCCTTGATGGCACGGTACCATTTGCTCTCCTCGCGTCGCCTTTGCGCCGCTTCCTCGCTCGCGCGTCTACGTGCCTCCTCGGCTTCGGCGAGCTTCTGTTGCATCTTTGAGTGCACATCGGCCAAGCCAAAGTTTGTCTTCTTCGTCGACGCGACAGAGTCGGACTCCGTTGAAGACTGCATTCTCTTCTCTTCTCTTCCCTTCTCGCCTCACGAGCGCGCGCGCGCGCGCGCGTTCAAGGCGTCCGGCGATTCTCCCGCACTTTGGGCGGCATGTTTCTTCTGTTGCTACCGTACCGGCCTCGCGTCCGAGCCCTCCTCACGTCCAAGCTATCATCGCTTTTCCGAGCCTCTCCTTTGACTCGCACTCGCTCCGTTCGCGGACCCCCCGCGCACCGTTCTAGTCTGGTACACACTAAAAATCATTTATGTATGTATCAGAAACGGATCTGTTCCAAGCACGGCTGCTTCTTCGCCTTCAACAATATGCCACTGCTACTTCTGCTGTTGCGTACGCTGCGTATGTATGCTGCTGAAGAAGGAAAAGAAGAAGAAGACTGAGGAAGCGGGCGTGGCATATTGCCAATCTCTCAGCTCGCTCGCCCGCTAAGCAATGTCTGCCTATCTTTCTTGCTGTTTTTTTTTTTCTTTCCTCCTTTCATTCCCGCCGCGTTCTCTTGCGAACGGGGAAGAAAAGCGACGGTTAGGTTAGGGTATGTTAGGTTTAGATTTGAATTTGAAAAAATTCGAGCGAGCCCCGCCTCATCAAACCACCAAGGGCGTTTGGGAGCGACGCAAAGAAGAGGCCCGCGCCGAGCGAGGGCGGCGCGGCGCGGCGCGGCGAGGCGCGAGACGGTGGCAGCGGCGGCGACGAGGCGCGGCGACGCCCGGCCAGGCCCAGAGAAACAACCCTCGCGCGAACGGTTGCTCAAATAGCTAGCTAGCTAGCTACGAGGGTGGCCGAGACGAGAGCGTGCCGAGAGCGCGCGAAGCTTCTAGCTTGCCCAATTTTTTAGCCAGTGGTAGATCTCTTTGAGAGACGCTTGCGCCCGCGACGATGGAGGACGAGTACACGGGCGTGACGCCCGTGTCGTCGCCGCAGGTAGGCACGCCAAGACAGGCGACCATGGTGTCCTGGCACGAGCGCGCCCCGTCCACGGACCGAAAGCGCATGGCGCGAAGCACGGCGCACCCAGCGACGGAGCTCAACAACCTCGACGAGGTGCTTTCCCGTGTCCACCAGGGTCAGGGCGGCAAGCGACCGCGGCTCGTTGGACCTTTGTCACACGGACAGGCCCACGGCGGTGCCATCGCCGACCGCAATAGCCTTTCGCATCAGAGCAGTGAGCACAACCAGGAGAACAACAACACCTTGCTTCGACAGTGGATGTACGAGGAAAGCGACCGTGCACCACAAGATTCCTCAGAGAATATAGCCGTCAATCTTGGGCCCCGGCTGGATGCTCTTGGCGGTGAGAGGGCTGCGCAAGGCGATACCGACCCTAGAATCGACAGTCTCCTTGATCAACTTACGCATAATCTTGCGAAACGACCCCGTCAGCCGCCAGCGCGCACATTGTCTTCGGTCACAATCTCTGCGGCTGGTCCTCAGGCAGCGCCCGCCCGCGGCACGCGCCCCCGTCGCTCCAAAGCGGAAATTGCGGCGAAACGAGAAGAGGCCATGCGCAAGCGCAAGCTTCGCCAGGCGGGTCAGGCGGGTCAGGCGGGTCAGGCGGGCGGTCTAATCATGAGTGGTGCGCGCTCTGTTGGCCAGCAACCATCTGGTCAACTATTATCCCGCCTTCCACCTCGCTCTGAGGTGTTCCCCCGCTCAACGCAACAGCAACAGCTTCAGCAACAGCAAAATCAACAACAGCAGCAACAGCAGCAACAGCAGCATCAACAACAGCAACAGCAACAGTGGCGTCCTGCCCAACCACAACAACTTCAGCCTTTACAACAACAACAACAACAACAAGAACAACATCAACAGCACCAGCAACAGCGGCGTCCTGCCCAACCACAACAACTTCATCCTATGCAACAACAACAGCAACAACAACAAAAACCACAGCAACAGCAGCAACAACAACAACAACAACAGCAACAACCACAGCAACTTCGGCGTCCTGCCCAACCGCAACAACATCAGCCTTTGCAACATCAGCAACCTCAGGTTCATCGGCAAACGATGCAACTGGTTCAGTCGAACAACCAGCAAATCTTGGAGTCGCGGCAGATTCAACATGAATCGCGGCTGCAAAACGACTTGCATCAACATCAACAGCCCTTGAATCGAGCCGCTTCCATGCCATCGTCCTCGCAGTCGCAAACGACCCCTGTCACGACGGCGACCCGAGCTGCTTCCATGCCCATTGGCAACCCATGTGCCAACGTCCCTGCCGCAGAGAACATGCAAGCTGAAGCTGAAGCGACTGCGATATCAGCACCGTTGCACATCGATACAGGTCTTCAGGAAGAGAGGCAGCACGCATTACAGGCTGCCGATGATCTTGAAGAGTCACTCATGTGGGCGGCTTTGGAGGCCGCAGAAGCCAATACTAGCATTTCCGAAGTCATGCCGTCCTCGGCGCCCAACGCTGCATCAGAGCTGCCGCTCAAACCTACATCTAGCTCTGCGCCCAGAGCTACTTACGACTCGGAACCGATGCAAGTAGACCATGAGGGTGGTCGCGCGGCTGAGTTGGCGTCGTCAGCTCATGTAAATGCCGCACCTTCAGGTAACGTATTTGCCCCAACGTTGGCAACTATACCCGCGCCTACAACGCACGCAAGTGCACAAATGGCTTCCTCATTGGACGATGATATATTTCTCGCTGCTATGGAGCAATTCGAGGAAGGCGGCAAGGAAGAATCGGGCAATGAAACGAAGAAGATGTCCAGTGATTGTCTGGAGACACATCCGCGAATTTTGCCACCCTTTTCCGGGTCTGCGAATTTTGAGTTCTCCGTTTTCACGCGAGCCAAAGTGATCAAGTTTCTGCGATACCCTACTTTTGGCGCCGATGACGTGGCCGAGCTCGAGGTGGAAATTCGTCCTTCCGGCGAAACTGCAAGAGTCGTCCTTTTAGATGAATGGGCAGACGAAGATACGCTGCCTCGCAAGAACGACTATGTGAACGTGGTCTGGTCTCATGGCAAGCCCAACAGCTTTAGCGAGCCAATTGTGGTTTCAAGAGATCGTAACTTTTTGGTCGTCAATCCAGACTTTCTCGTCTCCCCCACAAGTATCATGGACTCGTCAGAGTGCGTGCGGCGGGCCATGCTCAAGCAGGAAATGAGTCTTTCGGAGAGCAACCCATCACTTGTCTTGGGCCACTTGAAGCATGAGTTGGTCGAGCGCATTCTTTTGCCCTATTGCGAGCAGAACGGTGAGCAGAATCTTCTCGACGACGAGAAAACGCTCGAGGCGATCATGAAGGAGATCCTAGCGTCGCCGCAAGCCAAGGAGGAGCTCTTTGCCGTGGACATGTCCGCGACTGAGGCGATGGGCGAGCTTGAGGGCGTCATAACGGCATTGAAGGACTTTTCTCTGCACCACATGCCCACGCTGGCTCAGCCAAAGACACCCTTGGAAACGCGTGGTGCGCAGAGAACTACCAACAACAATAACAACAACAACAACAGCAATTACCAAGATAGACGCCCGGACGCCACGGGTGGCAAGACGAAAATACATCTCGGCCCTGGCCAGGGCGAGGGTTATGTTGAGATTGAAGAAATTCTCCTCTCTGAAGACAAGGTGTATTCATGTATGTGGGGAATTGTGGGCACTCCGGACCTTGTCGCGCGCATCAAGGTCCATCGCAAGGAGGAAGACACTCCCGAAACCTTTGAGGCCGTTTTGGAGCTGAAGACTGGCGCGGTCCGCCAGCGCTATTTGCACCAAGTACTCTTGTACTCGCTGCTTATGGAGGATCGCTATCGTGAACGCAAGCTCTTTGGCTCTGGTACCGGTAGTCTCAGCGGCGCCGGCCTGCTCATGTACATTACGCGCGGAGACAAGAAGGGGTTCAACAAACTCCCGGGGAAGGAAAAGGCGTTTCTCCAGGGCGTTGCTCGCGAGCACAGTCACGTTGCCACAGTCGTGCAGAACCGAAACCGCTTTGCGGTCCCAGCCACGCCTCACTACCTCCGCAGTTTAAACGGTGGCGCATTGCAGTCGCAGCAAAAGAATGGTGGAGAGCAGAGTGTCGGCACTCTCGAAGACATCGAGGACATGAAAATGCCGCGCGTCTTGGGCTACCGAAACCAGAGCAGCTTGTGCACGAGATGTTTTGAAAAGGTAGGATGCATGACTGTTCATCGTGCGCTCGAAAAGGGAACGGCCGACTCATCTGGCATCGGACCAGACGAATACAACGCTATTGTGGGCCACCTTTCCGATTCGCATATTGAATTCTATCGCAGGTGGATGAAGCTGATCGACGTAGAGGCCAAAGAGTCGTCCGGAAGGCTGCGTGAACTGTGGACAATGACGGGCAACGCTCGTGAAAACCGTGGCAAGTGCATCGCGTCGCTCAAACTTGTCTCCAGTGAGCCGCAGGACTCGACGTTTGCATCACGCTCTTTTCGCTGCTCGTTCCAAAGACACCCTCTGGTCACAAGTGAGGGCAACACCTCCCCCAAGACGCATCCTTCCATATTGCAGTCCAACCTGAGTCTTGGCGAGCGGGTCGTTATCAGCTTGGAGGGCAGACACATTGGACTCTGCGATGGCATCGTGCATGACATGACCAGAAACACACTCACGCTCGAACTCGCAAACCCCGTGCCGCTACCGGAAAACGTTCGCCTTGAAGACCTTTACTGGCGCGTCGACCAGCAGGGCTTTCAGGGAGGCTGGGTCAAAAATGTAAAGTCGAGTCTTACGCAGTTCATGAAAGTGTCCTCTTCTGGAGCGCAGGTTCCGCCTTCAAGCGGGGAGATGTCGCCCCGGGTCGATCGGCATCGCGAGCTTATCATTGACCATGTAGAGCCGCGCTTTCTAGACGACGACCAAGGTGGCGTTTTTCGTGCTCGCGGGCCTATTCCATCCGAGGTGTGGAGTGGAAATACGAGACTCGACGCCTTGCACAAAATGCTCGCCACGCCAGGGGCACCGGCGACGCTTGCTTTCTCAGGGCCAAACGGAGCGGTGACGACTGACTCGAATTCTGAAGCTGCCAAGTTAGAGACATTCTTCAACAGCAAAATGAATGACCAACAGAAAAAGGCAATTCGCTACGTTCTCGCTGCGGATGACTACGTTTGTATCCAAGGTTTGCCTGGAACGGGCAAATCCACAACCATTAGCTTTGTCGTTCGCGCACTCGTCCAACTCAAAGCCTCCGTTCTGGTGTGCTCGTATACGAATAACGCGGTGGACAGTCTGTTGCTCAAGATCAAGGAAAGTGTTGACGTTTATCGTGTTGGTCGCAAGAACAAGGTGCACCCGGACTTGCACAAGTGTTTGATCTCGCGCCAAAGTCTCGAAGATCTCCACAAGCTCAAGACAAAACCGGGTCTTGTTGTGGGCGTCACGTGTCTGAGTGCGAAGTCGGCCTTTGTACGCAAATGCAAGTTTGATTACGTCATTGTTGACGAGGCTGGCCAGGCAATCACGCCGCAGCTCATTGGGCCCATTAGCCGCGCCAAGCGCTTTATTCTCATTGGAGACGACAAGCAGCTGCCGCCGCTCGTCAAGAGCACACACGCCAAAGCTCTTGGCATGGGGGAGACCTTGCTCAAGGAATTGGGTGAAGCGCATGAGAAGAGCAGAGTTTTCCTCTCTAAGCAGTATCGCATGAACAGGGAGATCATGGACCTCGCCAACGATCTCGTCTATGCACCACGAGAGCCCGGGGATGAACGCAAGATCTGTAGCGCGACGGCGCTTGAGGCTGGTCGCGAAGATGTGGCCCAGGGCTCGATGGACTTGCCAAACTTTGCGGAGCGCGAACGCGTGCTCTGGCGTGCTGGAGCAAGCCAAGAAGACCAATGGCTCTTGCACTCGGTCGACCCGAGCGCGAAACTCCTTTTTCTCAATACAGACAAGATTACCAACGCGTTCGATACACGTGTTGCCATGCACAGCACGGTCAATAACACCCAGGACTTGGCTGGAGGAACCGGCCTGGTATCACAGCCAGACGTGGGCTCGGACAAGGTCCAAACAGAGCACTATGGTCGACTGCAGAATCGAAGCGAGGCGAAGATTGTGAGTCTCCTTGTGAATGGAATGATCACTTGCGGGGCTGAAGAAAGCGACATTGGCATTATCACGCCGTACCGCTCGCAAGTGCAAGCATTGAGGAAGGAACTTCCCGGGCGTGATGGCGTCGAGGTGGCGACGATCGACACGTATCAGGGCCGTGACAAGGAATGTATTATCATTTCTATGGTAAGATCGAATGTACAAAAAGACGTCGGGGGGCTGCTGCACGATGTGGCCCGAATCAACGTGGCCATCACGCGTGCCAAGAAAAAGCTCATCGTGATTGGCTCAGCTTCCACGCTCCGTGCTTCCAAAGTCTGTGCCAAAATGATTGGCCACATTCGTGCAAAAGGTTTTTCAAAGGATCTGCCAACAACGGCGTGCGAGGGCTTTGACTTGCTTCACCGCGAGAGAGTCCAAGATATAGAAGACATGGAGAACGGGAGACGAGCTTGAACCGCAACCAGCTAGGCAGGTCCAGTCGTCGCGGGAATTCAGTAAGAAGACAGATTTGGGGTATCCATGGTATGATGTATGTCGAACAAAAGGTGCGCTGGAGCGACACGCCGAGATCACATGACACAACGCAACGCAACGCAACGCACGTGTCCATAGTAGCAGCGAGCCACGAAGCTTATTCAAAAGTAACGTATAACGTGCCACGTATTCTCTCTGTTTGAACCAGACTAAGGCCTGCGGCTTGGGCTCAATTCATTACGAAGGACATTTTGTGTTGATTACGCGAAATCAACATTCCAATTTGGTTCGAAACCGTCACCGCCATCACCCGTTGCCGCGGCGTCGGAGTGTTTGGGTTCTGTGTAGCTTGGGTCCACAGGCATATGCGCCACTACTCCGGCAGCATTAACCTCCTGCAGCTGTTTGGTGAGCTGTTCGAGCATACCGTGTATATCATCGCGAACCCGCTCCTTCTTTTTGAACTTTTCCTGGAACTCCTCCGAAAAGCCCTCTGAAGAAAAGATCTTTTGCTCGGGATCCATCACGTCTTCCTCATTGTCGTCCATTGAAAGGCTTCATGTGTAAATGGAGAGAAAAGGGTCTGTCAGAAAAAAAGAAAAAGGAGAAAAAGAAGAAGAAGAAGACGACTGCTAGTTGCAAGATCGAATGACGCATTCTCTGGAGAATCAACGTACCTGAATTCGAGGTGCATTTGGTGCCTGAACACGTCCATCTGCCGCTTCCTAATTTCGTCGATTCCTCGGAGAACCTTTTCCTTGTTTTGTCCTGATTGCGGAATGCGCTCGTCAGCTCGACACAATGTTCCTCCTTCCACGTGCATGGTTGACAAAGAAGGGATCGGTTCCTTTTCTTCGTCAACCAGTCAATCAGTCTTTACTTACCGAAAGCGGCCATGCTGTCGGCCTCCATGGCGGCGTGGACGCGCGCCATATTGCGCTCGAGGCGCTCCGAGGTCCTGGGTTCGAACTCGGCCTTCCTCGCGGCCTTGCGAAAATCGTCGGAGATCTGCCTGTGCATGGTGCCGGGGGCGGGCCGCGGCGGCCCATCTTGAGCGCCCCCCGCGGAGCCTCCGCCGCCCGCAGCCGCGTTGTCTCGAGCGCCGGTGCTGCCGGTGCTGGCCGTGCTGCTCGTGCTGGTGCCGAAGCCGCCGCCATTGCCGCCGTTGCCGCCGGTGCCGCCGCCGCCGCCCGTGTTGGTCCTTCTCTCCGCGCTCTGCCGCGCCGCGAAGGAGCCCGGGCCTCGGTCGAACGACGCCGCCGCAGCGTGCTCGGGCGGCGCCCGGCGCGGGGCCCGCGCAGATTCCGCGGCGCTCGCGGCCTCGGCGGCGGATGTCGCCGTGAAGGAGTTGCTCGAGGGCAAGCCCGTCCCGGGCTTGGGCAGCAGCGTCCGCGAGGACGCCGAGACGCCAGAGCCGCTGCCGCCGCTCTCCGCGCCCGTCGACACCGCGCGTTGCATTTGCATCGTTCTAACCCAGCCCGCGCGCGACGAGGAAAAGGTTTGGGGATTGTTTCTATCGTTTTACTGTTAGTTGATGTTAGGCCTAGTCTCGGTTTGGGTCGGCGAGTTTGCCTGGAACGTCGTGAGCAACCACGTCGGTACGGTCGCTAACGTTCACGGGTACGACTTGCTGCTGCGCAGAGAGGCCTCCTGCGTTGAAGCAGCGCGCAAGCAATACGCGCAGAGCTTGGGCGGGACGGCTCTGCCAGAGAATTGTCCAAAATTCGGCCCCTTGCTCGCGCCGATAAATCGCCGCAAATTGCATGTAGCACCAGCGCGCCTCGGCCGTGGACTTGACCTCCTCGTACGCCTCGCTCATAACTGCGATGAGCAGGTTGAGAAGAAGAATTACCAAAAGCACGGCGGCAAGCATTGTCATGCCGGTGCCCACGATTTGGTCCATCTCATACTTGCCGTCGAAATCGAGCTCGCCCAAAGCGCCTCGCACCGTGAAAACGAGCGCCTTCATCACAGAGTTAGCCGGCGCGTACTTGAGTCCAAAGACCACATAGTCGAAGAGACCAAAGGCAAGCACAAAAACAGCCAAAATGGCAAGGAAACTCATCAGCTTGACCAGCATGCCAATGATAATCATGACTGGAATAGCGAATGTTGCAGCCACACGCAGGTACTCGAGCGTCTTGAGGTAACACAAGAAGACAACCCCAGCAAGCAGGTATTGACGAATTGTAGCATACCACATGATATCTGACACGTCAATGAAGACGTTTGACGCTGAAGTTTCTTGCCAGTTCACGCGTTTATCGGCAACTTTGCTGAGAAGCGAGAGATGGGCTGCGACCAGGGCACATGCGAGAAACATGATGCTCAGGTCGATGTAGTTGAATGGATCAGACCAGTAGGGCGAAATATCGCCAAATAGACTGGCCAAGACCCCAGAAAAGCCTTCATCGGCAAGCCTCCCAAACTGACCTTTCGCTGCATGAATCAAATCGAGAGCTCTTGCCCGAAGCAATCCGACTCCCTTCCGATGCTGGCGAGCCGTACTTCTTGCCAAGAACTTGTTTCCACGCGGCGGGCTTCTAATCTCCGCGATGGCGTAATCAGAGACTTCGCGAATAGCGTTCTCCGGGACATACTGCAGTAGAACACTCGGAGAGCTGAACGTGAACACACTGTACGTACATGGTTCGGAATGAACATTGACACTAACAATCATGCCAGAGCACGCTTGCCTGTTCGGCCCTGCTGCGACTTCCGCGACCTGGCCAATTGCGAAATGGCCATCTTTCACATGCTTTCCAGTCGGAAGCCATCGGAGATCCTGCGGGTCGAAGATTTTATCGCCATTCTGGATTTGAACGTTCGAGCGACCCTCTGGGTCATCCGGGTTCCTCATCTTTTTTGCCTCGCACACCCACCACTCTTGTTCTTCTTGGTCCAAAACAATGAGTTCTGCACTACTGTCCTCGCCCAAGCGATCTGGCATATCAAAGCTCTGAGCGTTGCTTCTTCTCGTACTCAACGATGCACGAGCACCTCGAGAAGTGATTGGGTCTTCGCTTTTGCGCCAAAACGACTTGGTCATTCTGCGAACCTCTCCTCCGAAATGCAAGAGCAAAAGAACAGACATTCCCCACTCCATCCATTGATTGCTTCGATCGTCTGCAGATTCGTAGCTTACTAGCTTGCGCGTCTCCCAACGCTGTCCAACAAAGACACCTCCGGCGGTGGTCTGCTCCATGAATACCCTGCCGTGAACGAATAGCTCGTGAGCTCGCGAGTACAAGGTAAATTCCAAGACAGCAAGTCGTGTTTGCATGGTCAGGAAATCGCAAGCGCGCAGATCTTGCAAGAGGCGCTGCGCGCGCGTTGTGTTCGATGGTAACACCACACTGACGCCGCCGCCCTTGTAAAAGCCAAATTTCCCAAAAAAGGGAACCGCAGGGCTATCCTCCCAGGCAATATCGAGGTCTGTGCCATTGCGCAATTTGCACCCAAAGTCTGTCCTGTTTTCGAGGGTGTCGTCGAGAGCTTTGAATGTTCCTTGCGAGTACGGCGCGTAGCATGTCGCATCAGCTGCGGGCAGCAAAGAGGGCATCGTTGCGGAGCAGCTCTCTGGGAGCGTCCGAACCTGGCGATAGCGAGGCCGCCCGAGGAAGGTGAGTCCTCCGCCGAGCATATTTTCGTTCGAGCTCGAGTCTGAAACATCCGCCGCTGGCCAGAGGGCTTCGATGAAAACGTTTTCAACGTAGTCATTCCAGCTGTCCAGGTCTGAAACGTCTTCGAGGTCTCCTGCTGTGCCAGACGATACGCGGTTGGAAATTGTCGCTTGGATCGAGTAGGACTCGTACACGTCGCGGCCGCTGTAGCGAATTGCAACAAGAGTCAAGAGACCCAGCACAATGGCCCAATAGGCGAGCGCTCTGAAAGCCTTGAAGCGCAGTCCCTGATCGACCCATGCTGCGTGAACCGCTTGATGCATAATTTTGTTTCGAAAGATCGGCTGATCGTGCGCGAGCCCGCTTCTTCTTATAAACGCCGTCTCCAGTTCATCCCTCTTAGTCTCAAAGTACTCGAGACGATAGGCATCGTCGAATGCCGGTTTGTCGTTGTCGTCCACGTGGTCGATATCTGCTCCTGCTTCGAGCAAGATTCTCAGAATTGCGTCGGCTCGGCGGATCTCCACAAAGAGAGCTTCAATCACATCACGAAGCATTGACTTGAGCTCCTTTTCAGGTGTATCGAGATCCATCGCACCTAGCGCGCGACATGACTCCTCGGGAAAGAATGACAGGACGTTTTCGTCAAAGATAGGAAAGCTCGTGTCAAAATCCGACTCGAACGCCGAACCACACATGATCTTGAGTTTTCCCTTCAGAATCTTGATCTCATTTTTCTCCTGCTTTGAACGATGCGGACTGCTGTAGCGCTGCTCGATCAGGCTCGCAAAGGTCTTAATTTCTCCTGTAAAGCTCATGTTGCGGATCGCTTCGTGGCTTGCACATTTCAAGGATTCAAAAAGACAGAAGAGAGCCATTTCAAGGTACTTTCGACGATCAAACGCATAACAGACTGGTGTGCGACCTCGTCTGTCAAGAGCGTCCACCGTCTCGCCACTTGAATTTTGCAAGAGAAATTGGAGAACGCTAATGCGACCTTTCTTGGCTGCTTCGTGGATGATTGTACTTCCCTCAAGGCGCGTTGGCAATGTGTCGTCTGCGCCGGCCTCCATCAGACAGCGAACCGCACTGAGATTGCCCATTGATGCAGCATTGTGCAAGGCCGTGCGCCCAATCACGTCCACCTCATTCACAGAAACCCCCATTTGTATAAGCGCAGGGACAATTTTATCCTCTCCGGAGCCTTGCCTCTTGCAGGCAATGTGCAAAAGGGTCCGATCAAGTTCTCCGCGATACATTTTAGCAGCCTCCGGCCAGTGGCTGTGGAGAATCTGAAGGATTTCCACTTGACCATTTTCGATCGATGATAGCAGCGCAGCGTCGTCTCGCCGTGCGCCTTTCGTGCAAAGAAGTTGTACAATCTCTACAGAACGATGTCGTACGGCTATTTGCACGGGTGTATCTCCATTCGGCGAGACGGCTTGAATGTCAGCGCGATGCGAGATCAGCTCACGAACACATTCAATGTAGCCATATTGGCAGGCCCTTTGCAACGAGGTCCAGAACCGAGGAGACCGACGCCCTCGCACTGAAAAAAGTGAAAGTCGCGTGTGCCCATCTTCACCATGGACCTTTCGAAGCATTCTTCGTAGAATGTTCACAGTGACACTGTCGCCAAGTTGTGCAAGAAAGAGCGAACTGATTGCCTCATGTCCTAAGTCTTCAGAGGCCTCAAATACTGCTTCGCGATATCCACCTGGGACCTGAGCCCTCACGAGAGCTGCCTGAACACCGAGCAAGGTTTCAAGCACTGCACTGCACTCATCCTGATGCGCGCTCCATTGTACGAAAAGTGAATACCACGACGAATTCAGATCCGCTCTCACGGCGCGAGGTGTTAAGGATGCGAACGCAAGAGCCTTGAGCATTTCATTGTCGCGCATACCGACCAATGCCTCGAAATGAGACTGGTGTGATCCGCTTGCTGCATTGATGTCGGCCCCCACTTCTACTAGTCCCTTGAGTACGTTCCGAACGGCCTCTAGCTCATCTTGGACGTACTGCATTGCACGCAAAGAATGATCCTCCTTTTCGGGATGACAT
This sequence comes from Aurantiochytrium sp. KH105, assembly GCA_003116975.1. Taxonomy (NCBI): domain Eukaryota; class Bigyra; order Thraustochytrida; family Thraustochytriidae; genus Aurantiochytrium; species Aurantiochytrium sp. KH105. The sequence continues at coordinate 486,508 of BGKB01000011.1, forward strand.
TTCCACGCGAAATAGTTGCGTTCCTTCCGAATTCGCCTGAAAGAAGTCATCAGAAAGCACATGATCTTTTCGTGATATTCAACATCTGCGCTGACATCGAGATCGTCGGCGTGGCTGTGCGAGTGAAGAAGATGTTTACACGTCTCGAAATCTGCGCGTCTAGCAGCTGCAAGTAGTTTTGATCCACGCGAGTCGCTCACGACCCTTTGCTCATGAGTAATGTCAAAACTCGATTCTGGGCTGTGCACGACTCGATGCACAGCCAAGACTTCGGAAATGTTATCAGAGAGGATTCGCTTAAACGCGCCCAGCTCCCACTCGAGGCTTGCGTCGGCTTTCTTTTCTTCTTTTGCAAGCGATGCAGCGTGTTCTCGTCGTTGCTGGCTAACAAAGTGACGCACGAACTGCCTTGCGGACGTCTGCACCCTTCTTTCAGGGTTTGGGTTCAAAACAGCTAGAAGTAGGCTTACCAGGATGCGTTGCAGTGCTTCCTCGCGGCCTGGCTGGGTGTCTGGAGAAGAGCTCTGGGCAAGGACGTGAAGATCGCTGAGGAGTTGGGCAAGCGCTTCGGCGTCGACTCCTCCAATACCATTGGACTCGATTCCATTTAGGAAACAGCTCTCAATCTCCTTTGAGGGGAATTGCAGGCTCGTCCCTGCGGAAGATAGGAGCTGCAGAAGCATATCACGAGACGTGTCCGCTCTCACGATGCTCTTGCTTGCGTCGTTAAGTTGACTCTGAACCATGGCAAAGAGTCGTCCGAGTTGTTCGAACAGAGACAAGGCTGACAAACATACTTCGCGCGGGTCGTAAGCAGAGAAAAGAACCCCAAACTTATCATGCCAGTGAGGTAAGATGTTGTCTTGAGCATTGTGAAGGGGAACTTCCTCAATATCGTCAGGATAAACACCACGAATATGCAAAGCACAAATTTTGTCGGCCTGCAAGCAATGGATCTCGTTCAGGTTGAGCGTGTCATACACTTGAAGTCTACCGCTCGCTTCGAGAAAGAGTATTTCGCAGCTTGTAGCAAAGCTATGATCAGAGATGTCTACGCGTAAAGGCGTCGGTCTCTCCAGTTGCGCTGATTCCAGAGGACCTGACGCAACATGTACATCAATTCTGTTATTTGAGCCGTCTGTGCACTCAAGTTCAAATCGACTAGATTTGAGACGAGACGCAAAAAGATCCTTGGCTGCAATCACACCGGAAAATAGAGACTTAGAAAAATGAGACAAATCCTCGTCCTCTTCGATTATTGTGAATGTGACAATTGAGTCGTCGCCTTCGCTCGTGTTGGTCTCCGTATCAATTTCAACGGTGTCTTTGCCCGCTTCGACGAGAGTCTGCTTGTCTGGCTCAGCGACTGTTTCCAGACTACCTGGAACCTCGATTTTGATCCAGTCTGTCCACTTTCGCTCGAGATGCCCCGCCGCGACTTGAGACTTCATTCGATAGTTTTTGCCAAGGTATTCTACCCTGCAAGATAGCTTCTTATTGTTTGTGAAGACATCAGCGTTTCCGAATTTGAATGCACTTATGATATAAACCGCGTATGAGGTCATGCCAGAAGCGGGTGTCCCCATATTCTCCTTTTCCGACGCCGTGGTTCCTCTCTGGGTCTGCGACTCTGCCATCGCGCCAGAGGCGCGATCGGGCGTCGCTCGCTCTCCGTCCGAATCTGCGCCAGTATTGTTCACTGCACGCCACAATCTCGCAAACGCGGTAGCCAATTGCGTATTTGCTGCTCGAAGTTCTGAGAAATCGATTGATTGATCGATCGATCGATCGATTCTGGCCCCACGGATCTCTCAGTTGAAATCGACATGTCTTTTATTGTGAAAGACTATTTTTTACATCACGTTTCAAATACCAGACTTGGGCATTGGTAACCGTTACGAGTCAAGCGGCCTGGCAGCCCGGCCCGGACCGCCCATGGCCCTTTGAAGGCCTCGGCGTCCCGCGCAGAGCGCAGCTGACTGAAACTGACGAGTCTAGGAACACACAGTGAGCTTGTGCTAGCTCGAAACTCATATATACCGCACCCCATAGATCGGTGGCTGGTCGGAGTAGGGTCTTTATTTTCGTTCTGGCCAGAAGAAGATAAGGCCCATGTCAAGAGCGGCCCCATTAGAAACGCTCTACCAACTGCACTCGCAGTCAGAAAGACAAGAACATTCACTCTTACTTTAGGAGCTACAGCTGTTAGCTTCCGAAAGTTGTTTCGGGACCTCTCTTTCTAAACAGGAGCCTGGTCTTCGGACAAAATGCGAGCCTTTCGAACTTACAACTTGAGAAGAGGGCGCTGATACACTACATCTGACAGAGCCGTATATGCGCTGGCGGCACGGACGATGAAAAAAGAAAGAAAGGAAAAACGGCAGACTTTGCTGCATTCCGTTTACAAGTAGACCTGTCTCGAAAATTGGAGGCAAAAAACAAATAGTGCTGGGCGACCTTCATCATTTTTCTACGGCGAGAGACAAAACAAAAGTTCCTGCTTGAGGCGTTACGCAACGAGTACTTTCTGGACAAGGTCCTCGACCTGGCTGCGCGTAGGTTTGACAAGGTCCCCATAACCCTCGGTAACGAGATGGACGTAGTGATCGTAGGTTTGCAGAAGAGTGTCCCGCGCAGAAGCAAGAACGAGCGCAAAAACGGGCGGATTTTGGGGAAACTGCGCATGCGCTGCGTTCCGCACAGCCTCAAGGCCCTTGCGCAAGCGCGTCTCAGAGTTTTCCTGGAGCACGGCCGCGAGAATGGCGCGGGGGCGATGATATACGAGTTGCGAAATGTCGCATGTCTCTAGCAGATCGTCTATCTCTTGCACAAAACCAAAGAGGCCAGAGAGATTCGCCTTGAGCAAGACAAGGACAAGACGCTCAAGCGAAGATTCGAATTCTTTGCGAGCGTCAAGGACTACGCGCTGCAGCGCAGTGCCACCGCGATATGGGAGCGTCTCGATGGCAAAGTGAAAGTTCTCAATACGGAGACGGTCAGCAGCTCCGTGGCTGGCAACGCACAAGCGCTCGACAGTCTGCAACACGGTTGTTGTAAGTTGCTCGAGACCATTGCCGATGGCGTTCTGCCCGAATTTTGTCGAACGCGAGTCGTACGTTTCTCGCGGGCAAATGCTCCGCTGCCGCGCTGCGCTTTCGTCCCACAGCGCAGTGACCATATCGATGAGGCGTGGGAGCTTGAGAAGGCCTCCAAGAATGCCAGGCTGCGACGTGAGCTCATTTGAGCGCGCAGCAGAGACCCAGGCCCGTTGCTCGTCAACCCAGGCCCGAAGGGCGTTCTCGAGCTGGGGCCGTAGACCGCTGGGAGCATCCATTAAGATCCCGCGAATGAACTTGGAACGCTTTCCGTACTCGAGCACAACGGCCTCGGTTTCGGCAAGCATGAGTAAAATTTGCACAATGTCGCGCTGCGCGTGAGCCTGCTGTACGAACGACGCGAGGCCGGTCATGAGATCAGCTTTCCCGATAAAGATTTTGTCGAGAGTTGCGTTCCGCTGCCGGACGGCCTCGTCGCTCGTCATGCGACCGCCAAAGAATTCAACACCATTACTCTGTCCCTCGGAAGACGAAGCTTTGCCTGACTCCTCGTTGATGCTGTAAAATGCTGATCCTAGAAAGTCCTGCTCGTCCATGACCATGGGCACGATCTGTTCCAGCGAGTGTGCGAAAGCGCGAGAGAGGGAGAGGTCCTCTTGTCGAGGGGCAAAGACCGCGGATACTACCTTTTGGGCAATCGCTTCGGAGAGCTGGCGCTCGCTCATGTGATCACCTATGCGAGCTTCTTCCGAGGTCTGAAGCGCGAGACGGTGCGCAGCGGCAAAGCGCTCATTCGAGTTTGAAAAGGCAAGCTTGCTCATGACATTGTTGAAATTGCGCACAACGTCGCCGTAGGCCTCGCCCATGTCGCTCACGTAAACTTGGACAACGCTCTCAAATCCGCCGTCTTGAAGTTCTTGCAAAGCGCCAATGAGTGTTCGGTAAGGGGCCATAGTGCGATGCATTGCATCCTGGCGGGCAATGCACGGCAGCTGCGACGCATGCGACGAAGAGATGGAGGCAATGGTTTGTCTAAAGATGTCTGCGTTGCTCCGGATGCGATTAGAGATGAAAAAGTGCACGTAGCTACAGAAGCGCTCGACTTGATCATGCAGCTCTGTGACGCGCTGGTTGATAGCTCGCAGGTAAGGTTCCTCGGCAAAGTGCGCGTCCTTGTTGGAATAACTGTTGGCGTTGCGTTCGTGCGCAGGAAGATGGCGCAAATGAGCCTGGCCAGCAGCGGCAAGGCTCAGCTCCGTCGCTGTTTTGCTCAACCGCACGAGGGCAGGCTCTTTACCCTCGGCTGGTTGTGCGCCTTTCTCGACCTCTCCCAAGGCATCTTGGCGCAGAATGATGTCGAGATTGTCAATTACTTCGATTGCGCTCGGGCTTACTGCGTAGCGAGAGAGCAAGGTCGCCAAATGCAAACGCAAGCTCTCGTGGTTGCGAGCCTGGACTTGAAGCCTATTGTTTTCGTGTTCAATTTTATGAATGTCCTTGCGCATGGTGTTGAGCTCCATATTGTAATTGGCCATCCATGCATCCATGTCGCTGAGCTCATCGTGAACGCGCTCGAGTTGATCCACAAGAACGGCGATCGGGTCAAAGAGCCCGACCGGGTCCTGTGACGCCGCATTGTCGCTCACATAGTCTGTATTGTCACCTCGGTTCTCCCACTGCCGCATCGTGCTCCCCGTTTCTTCCTCGAGTGCATGGATTCGGGCATGCAATGTCTCGGATAATTTTCCAGAGGTGACGCTTGTGAGGCCTTCTGCCTCGAGAATCTGCAAAAGTTCCTCCTGTTCAGCTACATTGAGCAGCTCCACCGGTGGGGCTTCGTCCTCATCGTCACTCTTGCGACGTGATCTCGACGATCTTCGATGCCCCCCGCCACCAGAGTGGCTACCATCGCCAAGCGACCTTTCGTCAATGTCTTCGTTGGGGTCCCCGTCATCATCGTCATCGTCGCTCTCACGGCGATCATTTCCGTTACCTCGAAGGTCGCCAGGGACGTCGCCTTCGGCACCCGCTAGCCCGCGCGCAGGTGCAGGGCGGCCTGAGGAGCTATTGGAAGGGGAATCAAGATCTCGTGCACTGGTGCGACTTTCGTTGAAGAGTGCGCAACGATTCAAGTAGCGTTCATCCGTTGCCAAGAGCTGAAGTTCGGAAATGTTGACCCCCATCATGCTGGGTGCAAAACCAAAGTATCTGCGGCAAAGCTCCAATAGCGTGTACTGGGTGATGCTCTTATCGCCCAGTGACTTGGCGAGCATGTAGAGCTTGCTTTTGTACGTTTTGCCATGGAACTCGAGCTTGAGGGTGAGGCTCGAATCGTCAAAGAGCGAGCTGAAGGGAATCGCTGGCGCGCCGTCCACGACGCGTAGTGACTGCAAGGAGTTGGAGGATCGAATTGACCACGTCTTGAGCGTGACGATGTGAACGAGAATGTCGGCTCGCTTATTTGTCGCGGTCGACTTGCAAATGACGAGCAGTTGCTTCTTGAGGTCGTCGCGGTCTTTGAGGCCCTTTTTGATCTTGAAGACCTTGGTAACAAAGACGGCCTGTTCGTTTCGGGCCCGGAAGACATCGCGTTGCAATTTATGCAGCAAAAGGGCCTCGTTCTCTTCCCACCAATTGGTACCGCTGCTCTCGGGTTGTTTGTTTCTGATAACGCTGAGCGAGGATCTGCGCCGGGGTCGGCCCTGGGTGCCCCGGGTCTGTGAAGACGGCGAGCCTTCCGATCCGGCGCTGCTCAGGCTGCTCGAGCTCGCGACGCGCTTTCGCAGCGCCGAAGCTGGTCTCGTGAACCTCGCTCCAGAGAGGGTTGATCTCCGGCCTGATGGGCTCGACTCTGCTGACCCAGGTGCACTTTCGTCGCCCGTGATGATGGCAAGCGCCGGCGCCAGCGGAGGGCGCCCTGCGCCAGCATCCATGCTTTTTGCGTTTGCGCCAACGATCTGGCTCGCGCTCTTTGCAAGGAAAGTTGAATGATTGATTTGATCCATTTGATTGATCCATCGGTTCGGCAAAAAGATTTTCAAGAGCAATCGTTCACAGTGACAAGGTATAGCAGCAAGGCACGAAGTCACACGGTGTTGCAAGAGCGCTGGGAGCGACGACCGAGGCTCGTCACAAAATATCCCTATTGCCATCACGTAGTCAAACCAATACCACCAAGGCTGGCAGAGAGTTGGAAAAAAAAATATGTCAGCACTAACAATCAATCGAGGCCAAAAACGTTCTCGAGAACGTAGACGATGACGAGCGAGAGTGGAAAGAGGGAAAAGACAAAGACGGCCATGCGCAAAGTTTGGACCCGCTGGTACGCGACGAAAATCATGCAGGACTCAACAAAGAGAATGGAAATGGTCTCGGCAGAGAACTCCCAGGCAAGGCCCCGAAAGTAGACGAGGGCCAGAAAAACGCCAAGACAAAGCGTGTTGTTCATGATGGCTGCACCCGTGAGCGAAGTGAGAGAGATTGTGACAGTCTTGGATGTCTTTTTGAGCGCATACGAGTAGGAGGCAATAAACTCAGACGCGTTGGAGGCCAAAGGCGCCAGAATGAAAGAAATGTAAAAGGAGGAAATACCAAGCACCTTGCCCATTTGACCCATGACGTCGACCATGGCGTCACTGAAGAGCAACACCAGCACGGTGCCAGTAATCATGAGTCGGAACGAGCGAAAAATGATGATGCGACGCTGCTTTTCTGGAGGCAGGTCCGCGAGGTCCTCGGGTACCTCCTCCTCCTCCTCTTCGTCATTATCGGCGTTGTCGCCGTCGCCTGACTGAGCCTCTTGATCACCATTGCGCTCGGCCGAACTGGACATGGCCCTCGCAAGCTGGCCACGTTGGCTTTCGATGTTGCGGCGGACAGCAGACGGCGAGTTGTTGACGTGGTGCTCCATGAGCTCGTCGAGTTGGTCGTCTGCAACATCGCTACGAACAGTGGACCCGTTCGAGCCATACCGAGAGGTGTTTTGCGCCGCGGCGTCGCTTCCCTTGGGCTTGACAAGCTTGATCATACTATCGAGGAATTCGGTAAAATGAATTTTGCCGTCGCCATCCGTGTCCATCTCGTTCATGAAATTGTTGAGGTTTTCCTTGGTGTGCTGAATGTGAAGGTCGGCAAGCAGGAGCTGTAGCTCGTGGGCGTCAATGCTGTCGTCACCGTTGACATCGTACTGGCGAAAGAACTTGCGCACGACGCTTTCGAAGCGCTGTTTGCGATGCTCAGACTCGAGCAGTCCCGACTGCTGCGAGTTTCCGAACTCGCTGCTGAGCGTGTTAAAAAAAGCACCTTGAAGACTGAGCATGCCTGACTTGAGCGCGTAGGCGCGCTTGTCATCGACAATGTTTTGCAGAACCTTGTCATCTTTGGATCCGCGCACCTGCTTGTACAGGTAGCGCAAGAACAAAGCGGTGCAGAGGATGAGCCCAATGGCCGCGAAGACCTTTTCGTGCGCGGCAAGGCCTGCCTCTGGGTCGTCTCCTCGCTTGTAAGCAAAGGCGGCGCCCTGGATGATCAGATACGAAATGGCTGTCAAGCCAATATTGCGCGCTCCGCTGCGCATTGCCTCGGCGTCGGCCTCGACGCCCGTGTTTCGCCAGGGGTTCTTTTCGTCTCCGCGAAGCTTTTTCCATGACGCGGGCGCGTTCGCTGGCTTGGCATAGCAGCAGCGTCCCGAGGACTTGGAAATGCTTACACGCCCTGCCACGATGGAGAGCGTCCAAGGGATGGTGAGGAGCATGATGGTCGATCCAGCGAGCGCCCCCACGCCGACCTGAAGCTGCTCTTTGGCCTCGTGAATATCGCCCAGGCCGGAGAAGAGGATGACGGCCGAGTCAGGCAGCGCGCCGAGGACAGGGATGACGACGCTGCCAACAATGGGAGCCACCTCAGGCAACAGAAGGAGCAGTTCGCTGCCGTCGGCGATCATGTTGCTTGCCTGGTACAGGACGAAGCCGTACACGAGGCCAAGAAACATGAGCTGCACGATGCCTCCGAACGTTGGATCGAGTGAGATTCCATACGCCTGTGGCTCTATGCACTGATCCGGCAGGTCGTACAGGCCTGGCAGGCTGTGCAGGGGCACGAAGAGCTTGCTCAACGTCTCGCCCATGGTGCCGTGCCCGCGGCGGACGACTCCGCCTTTGCGCGCGACGGGCGAGCGAGCGAGCGAGCGAGCGAGCGAGCGTGCGTGCGTGCGTGGGGCGGGCAGGCGGGGGAGTGAATTGACGCGAGGCAGACAGCGCGGCGGGCTTACCGTCAAGAGAGACGTGCGCGCGCGCGCGCGTGCGTTCAACCCGTCGCGCAAGTATGTATGTACTATATCTTTTTGCTTTTTGCCACCACCAAGGCTTCATGGTATAGGCCTATTCGTAGTAGGGCCTACTAGTACAACTCACAGTCATCGAGGCCCGTGCATTGAAGACTCCCGTGATGCTTGCTTGACCGATTGCAGAGGCCAAGGGCTTGCTGCCGTCAAGAGAAGAAGGCTGGGCTGACTGGCTGGCTGCTTACTCGAACGGGATCCTGTTCGGATCTTGTTCCCATCCTGACGTTATTATTTCCCCTCCTCCTCATCATTATCATCCAATTCAACGATCTCGTGCAGTCTTCCACTTCTTCTCCTCCTTTTATTGCCGTTGCCACACAGACCCGTCTCTTTCGCGCTTGACGGCCACGTTGAATGCTGCAACTGCTGCTGCTGCTTTTGCTTCCCGGCTTGAAGACTCGGAAAAAAAGGAGAAGAGGGTCTGGCGCTCGCGCGAGCCCACTCCCCCACAAGAAAATATCGGCGGCAACGCAGGTCTACACGGGAGTGAGAGCAGCGCTCTCGACAGTTGCGGCAACTCCGGCACTAGGGATTCTGGCAACCCTGCCATCAGACTCGCGACCAACTAACTCTTCAGACGGGAGCAGCAGCAGCAGCAGCAGCACCTGTTGCAAGAGCAACACTCTCAGTTCGTTGTCGTCAAAGAGGCACCAGACAAGAGCAAGGTGAGTCATTGAGCGAGTGAGTTGGAGAGTGACCTCAGCCTGTATGCCTTGAAAATCCGCGTGTCTCATGGCTGTGTATGCCATGTCTTGAACATGATGTTGATCAAAATCAGTCCGTGATAAGCCGTGATGTAGGCTTACGTATGCAGTGAGTTGGCGTTCGCAACCAAATGATCTACAGAACGCAAAATGGGACGGTCGTCTGGCCGAAAACGGTAACCCGAGCCTGGAATCGAGAGGTTTGTTTTTCTCTTGCTGGCCTCCACAACCTACGTGGGTGGAGAAGCATGAACCTGGCCTGACTGTGAGTCCTCCCTCGAGCGAAGTTGCAACACTCGAACCGCTCGTCTCCGCGAATTGTGCGCGCATCCCTTCACCCCTTTTCCCCCCGCAGTGCGCGCTGGCCGGCCTTCTATCGTCCTCGCCCCCTCCTTCGCGCCGGTCTGTCTTCGCTCCCATCTGCGGCCCACAGCCGCCTCGTTCTCCCCGTCCCCCTTCCCCCACGTACTCCCCTCACCTCCCCGCTGCGGCCCGCAGCGCGCCGCAACAACCACCTGAAGAAAGCGCGTTCGCGGAAGTCTGGGGCCGGCCGCCGCTGCCGCTGCGGCCCACACCCGCCCCGCAGACCGTGCGCGCAGGGGCGGCGGGAGGGGGGCGCCGGCTGGGGCGGACCAGGCGGCGCCGCGACGGTCCGGATCCGGCCGCGCCGCGCCAGAAATGGCCCCGCGCGGCTCTCAATCGACCGCAGCGCAGCGCAGCGCAACGCGAAGTGCTCCTGGCTGCTGCAGCAGCTGCAGGCAGGTGGCGCGTGCGCAGGATCTGGATTCGTATCTTTCTTCACGTTTCTCCGCGCAGGGGCCTGCCGGCCGCTGCCGACAGCGCCTGCGGCCGCTGCGACCCCTGCGACCCCTGCGACGCCTTCCGTTCTGATCTGATCGAGGGCTTCGCGCGCCGCGAGTGAACGAAGCGTGCGTTGCGAACCTGAAGTTCCGAGACGGCGTCGGTTGGCCGCACGGCGTCTGAATGAGAGGTGAAAGTTCCTGCGCTTCGTAGGAGCACTGCCAGCTTGCTAGTAGGAGGAGGAGGCGCGGAGGATTGGATTTGAGGTCGAGCAGACCCGAAACAAATCCTTGGAGTCCGGGCAGGAGGCAGGAACAGGCCTGCGGAGAGCGAAGCGTGGGCGTGTGGCGATTAATTGCACGCACGTCCAGTCGGTGCCGTGCTGCCCGCTGCTCGCGCGAGGAAGATGGACATCGTGGTCAAGCAGCCGCGCGCGGCGGCACTGGGCGCGGCGATCCTGGCGCTGCTCGCATACCGGTCGAGACTCGGCCTGCAAAAGGCGCTCGTGCACCTCATTTACAGGATTCGCGTGCTCCGGCTCAAATTAAGGCTGGGAAGCGTCGACAAGGAGGCGCTGTACGGCAAGGTGGCCAAGACGGCCAGCAGCAAGGGCTCGCCGGAGCTCCATGCGCTGACGGAGCTCTTCTATGGCATGGGCAAAGACGCCAAGCCAGAGATGAGTGACACATGGCAAAAGTCCATGTTCTTCATGGACAATTTTTATGCGCTGGGACTTTTCGGACCGCTGTTCTCCAGTGAGCGCGTCCAGGAGACCAAAATTGACGGCGTGCGCTGCGCATGGGTCACGCACCCGGATGCCAACGTCACGGACGATTCCGGTGTGCTCATCTACTGCCACGGTGGCGGCTACTTCTCCGGCACGCTCAACGCATACCGCGCACCGTGCGGCGAGCTGAGTCGCCGCACGGGATGCCGCACGCTCTTTGTCGACTACACGCGCGTCCCCAAGGGAAGCATCGCCAACGCGCGCGATCAGTTCGTCCGTGTCTACGCCTCTCTGCTCAAGACCATCTCTCCGTCCAAGATCTCGCTCGCCGGCGACTCGGCAGGTGGTGGCTTTGTCATGGGCGTGCTTCAGGGAATCCGTAACCAGAACTTGGCCATGCCTGCCTGTGGTGTCATGCTGTCGCCCTGGGGAGATATTGCCAACACGAGCGAAGAATACAAGGCCAACAACAAGGACATGCTCTTTTCCTTTGCTCACTTCTTTGATGTGCTCGGAGACAAGGCCGCAGAGGTGTCTGGCAAGCCCGCCGACGATCCGGACAACAGTTTCCTCAACGGCGGCTTCAAGTATTTCCCGCCCATCATGATCACCTGCGGCGAGACCGAGCGGCTCTACGGCGACACCAAGCTCTTCATTGAGCGAGCCAAGGCAGACGGCGTCAAGGTCACCAAGGACATCGACCCTTATGCCCTCCACATTTACCCCATCTTCTATGGCTTTGGCGTCCCCGAGTTTGACGCCTGTCTGGACAGAATCTGCTCCTTTATCAAGAGCAACATCAACTAATCTATTTTTTCGTGGCATGCTTGGTTGCCTACTTCTGAAGCCTTTCGTTCGAGTGGCCTCGTGGGAGGGGTCGAACTTAAAGTTAATCTTCATTTCGCATTTCCTGGCGTCTATTTGATAGGTTGGGTCGGTGCAGACACGGACGTATTCTATCCATACGACCCGCTTCGTCCATCAGCATACGATTGATTTCCCGTGAATGGAAGTCCAACAGACTTGATTTCATTTCAACCTCTGGCCGTTCGTAGGCGCTGACACTTTTCCGAAACGAATCTGTCAACGAGGCTGCTACTTTCAACTTACACCCCACGGCAGGGCGCATCCGATTTGCTGCCACTCTTTTTCGTAGAAATGGAAGAGGATCAAGTGGAAAGGGTCGGCCTTTTCCTTGCTCGACGTCTTTGAAGATTGACCTCCCAAAGGCTAAACAAAGGCTGGCTCAAAGCGCATCTTCGCTTGCATCTTTTTATGTTTTTCGACGTGCATCCATCTTCTCTGTTTTGCTTTGTTGACAGGCAAGCAATCAAAGCAAGCAAAGCGCATGGTTAACGCGAAGGCGACACGAAGAGCATGAAACCGTGGACACGCACGGTGATACTTCACGTGGCGCAGTGCGCGGCGCTCGTATGGGTCGCTTGCGTCGTACTGGCGCTCGACCTGCCCTCGCCGCCATGGCGCATCACCGCAACGACGTCAACGTCCACGGCAAACGAATCCATCGTTTCTGCTGCTGACGCAACGACAACGGCTGGCCTAAGACCAGCGTACGGGCGACTCGTTATCATGGTCGTGGACGCGCTACGAGAGGACTTTGTGCATGAACGGCCCGAGATGCGCTATGTACGGCAAATCATGCGCGAGGAGCCCGAGCGAACGGCATCTTTCGTATCAGACGCAAATACGCCCACGGTGACCATGCCCCGCATCAAAGCTCTCACAACTGGCACTGTGCCCCGATTCATTGATGTCATGAACAATCTCAATTCCAAAGCTCTTGCCGAGGACAACTTGCTCGATCGACTCAAGGCAGCAGGCCGGCGACTTGTCATGTACGGTGACGAAACCTGGCTCAAGCTCTTTCCACATCACTTTGTGCGTCACGACGGGACAAGCAGCTTCTTCACAAAGGACTTTACAGAGGTCGATGACAACGTCACTCGCCACCTCGCAGAAGACTTTGACCCATCTATGCAGCATCCCGCGGCTGCAGCGTGGGACGTTGCAATCTTGCACTATCTAGGTGTCGACCATATCGGCCACTCACTGGGCCCTGATTCATCGCAACTGGGTGTCAAGCTCTCCGAGATGGATCGAATCTTCGAGCAGCTTCATCGCTCACTCCGTCAGCAGGACCGCATTCGCGCCAACCAGGCACATCACGATGCATCCAAGCATGCATATGCGCCAACGCTTCTCGTCCTGCTCAGTGACCATGGCATGAACAAAGTAGGTAACCACGGCGGTGCTTCGCTTCCCGAGACGAGCGCCTTTTTGCTGTTTGCGCACGTCGGCGCAACACCACCTATGGAGTTTTCAGAGACAGAACCAAGGCGACGTCGCCACATGGCACAAGTTGATCTCGTGCCGACTCTTGCCACCCTTTTTGATGTTGGCATACCCGAGCGCAGTGTTGGAAAAATCTTGCAAGAACCATTTCGCTCTCTGGCAGACGGGTCTGCGCGCTATGCCGCGGCATTGGAAGCGAACGCCGCCCAGCTCGAGCGTCTCGTTCGTCGTGAGGCCCCGCATCTCCTCAACGACGATTCAATGCAAATGGCGCGCTCTAAAGATACGGAATCCTTTGTGCACCGTATGCATGACGCCATCTACACTGCGCGATTGGGTAATGGGGCTGCTGGCGACGATGAGCGCGTCTTGGAAAATGTCAAGCTTGTCATCGCGGTCGGTGTCTTGGCTCTGGCGGCCCTTGCTGGTTTTGCAAGACATGTACCTTGGCGGGAGCTCGCCTGCCCATCATATGGCTTGCTGGGGATCCACGTTCTGCACTGCCTTAGCCTCACGAGCTCTTCTGCAATCGAAAATGAACACGTCGTGTGGAACTTTTTGGTACTCTCTTGGCTTCTCGGACGCGGTCTTCACCGTCTTTGGCAACGCATATGCGCTGCGTCGAGGCCGGTAGAAAAGGTCAATGTGGGCGTCTTGGAGACCTCCACAAGCCTCGAACTGGCGACCATCGGCCTCGTCGCAGTTTTGCTTCGCGTCCTCCGCGAGCGCCTCATGATCATCAATTTTGCCCGTCTCGCAGCGCAGGACGACGAGGGAAACTTTGTCGACGAAGGAACGGCTGTGCTCGTCTTGCCATCTGTATTCTACACGCCTACCGTCGTTGCATTGGTTCTCGTTTTGTATGGAAGTGCAACCCTTTGGCGGTTGCAGCGTCTGCGCGATACATTAGACGTGTCGTCGCGCCTGTTAGGAGCCGTGCTCATCATCATATCGATGGTTCTCCTCTTTTCTCTCAAGGTCTTTGAAATTCCTCGAGAGGCTAGCTTTGGGGGACTCAACGAGCTCTGGCGCGCCCGAGCTGCCTACATTTGCGCTGGTAGCTTTTTCCTTTGGGGAGGTCGCGCAACTCTTGCGCGACGAGATGCCTGGGAGTTTAGAATGCTGGGTCTGGAGATTTTGCTCTTACTTTTGCATCGCAAAACGGGAACAGCGATTCTGTGTGGGGCCATCCTGCTAACCCGTGCAGCAGGCGAAATGCACCGCACACTTAGTGGATCCTCTCTCGAAGTGATCTTGTTTCAGTGGATTCTCGGGCAATGCGTTTTTTTTGCACTGGGAAATTCACATGTAATCTCGACTGTCGACATTAGCGGAGCGTACACGGGTCTTTCGGACTACAACCAGACGCTTGTGGGCTCGTTGACATTTGTCATTACTTTTTCTGGCCCCATACTTGGGGTCGCCAATGCTGTGCGCGTTCTTTCGCTCGACCATGCGAGTGGGCCAACAAGGAGGGCGCTCATTGTTGCAACCTTTGTTTTCCAGACATGCGCTGCATTGCGCATTGCCGTGGCTACTGGTGTGCTTGTTGCTATGCGCTCACATTTGTTCGTGTGGTCCGTCTTTGCACCGAAATGGATGTTGGAGACGATGCTCTTTTTTTTCCAGATTCTGGCCGGCTTTGCCTTTTTAGCAGTCGCGATGAGATGAAGAGACGATCATTGTAGTTACGCGACGCCTCAAAAGAGGGTGCAGTGGTGGTGAGAGGGAGTTCTACGGAAAGACATGATTGAGAAGAGTACTCATCCTTGTCTTGACTGAACGATGTCTCGTTTCGATTGTATAACGCCGGTTCTCTTTCGCCGCATTTGAAGACTTTCTAGCATCTGAAAAAACCACGAGGCTGGCGAGACAAGAGCTCTCCCTCTCTCTCTCTCTCTCTCTCTCCGCGACACAACGTAAAATAAGATCATCTTTTAGGTAAGCAAGGAAGGGACGGGAGTTGGGCACATTTATCGCGCGCAAAGCGTGTACGGAGAAACGCTGCCAGTCTGCACGACCCACCATCGCTGGTCTTTGCTCTGTCCCGCAGATCCCTCGAGTTCTTCGGGGACAAGATGCTCCTCCGTTGGCAGAAGCCGACTCGTCTTGTACAGGGATATGCCAGCATCGAGCACAACAGTATGGTACTCTCCATTTTCGCCGCAAAGATCGAGCCCGTCCGCCTCCATGGCGGTCATCTCGGCCAGCGACGCGGCGTCGATCCTGCGACCAATCCAGGTCTCATCGAAAAACGGCGATTTGACGCAGCTGAATCGGATGTCGAAGCCTCGCGCCAGCATTTCGTCCAGCGCCGCCCGACGCGAAATCTGCCACAGAGGCAGCCAGCAAGAGAGCCCGCAAGCCGTCAGCTTGCAAACGTCGTCGATAAAGTTCGTCGTGCTCGACCCGACGAGGTCAATGTCGCCCGTGACAATCACCTCGACGCCGTGCTCTGCGCGCAATGCGGACATGGCCGCGCCGTACGCCTCTCGAAAGCTGCCCTCATGCTGCGCAGCGTCCACGACCTTCATCCACAGCGGCAAGCCGAGCGCCTCCGCCTGCTGGCTTTGGATCTCCACAGGGTGCGCCTTGAATTGGGGCTCGCCCGGCGGATGGAAACAGACCAGGCCGACGACCTCGAGATCTTCCCTCTCCCTCGCCCTCGCCAGCGCCAGGTGGCAATCTTTACCTCCCGTGAACGACACCGCGGCCTTCTTCGTCCTGCCTTGCGCGGCGCCGGTGGCTGCTGCTCCCGTCGCCGGCGCCGTTGTCGTCGCCGTCGCCATCCTCGACCTCGCCCTCGCCCTCGCCGTCGAAACCAAGCAGTCCTCGCCGCCGGCGCCGCCGAGGGCGCGGCCGTCGAGGGCGAGCGAGCGCCCGCGCGCCCGCGCAGCTCCCGCGCGGCCGAAGCTCGCGCGGCCGAAGCTCGCGCGGGATGGCGGTCTGTGTGCAGAGCAATCTTCGCCAATGATATGTCCGGCGCTGCCCGATGCCGCAAGCAGCCGCCGCAGCGTCGGACGATCGCCGACCGCCGCGACGCCGAGCGACGCCGCGCACCGAGCGCCTCGCGCCGCGTCGCGAGGCCGAGCCGCCGCCGCCGCCGCCGCCGCAGACCTGCATCGTGGGGCCGGCTGCGCTGCGCGCGCGAGCGCAAGTTGTGCTGGGGTGGGTTGGGTTGGGTTGGGTTGCAGCTGCAGCGCTGGGCCCAGAGGTCGTCTTTGACGCGCGTCCCGTCCCAACTCGGGGGATCTTTTTCAAGACGCGGCTGTGCCGCCGCGACGATTGGGCCTTGCGAGGTGAAGAGTGGGAACTGGGCTGAGCTGAGCATGGAGAGTCTGGGACGCGGGCTGCGCGGCGTCCATGGACGCGTGTACCCGGCCTCGTCCAAGTTCTTTTGGTACCGCGAGGGCAAGGTGGATACGCTAGGGCTTGGGACCAAATACCTGCGGTTCGTGGCGCTCTCAGCTGTCGCAGCCGCGGCGGGATCGGGAGCAGTCATGCTTGTCGGAGCACTCGGCGTGATGATGGTTCTCAAATCGTACCATGCGGTCAAGCATCGAGGAGATGAAAGCGTGTTCGCAGCGGCCGTCGCGACGGCGGTCAACGCTACGACCGGGGAAGGCCGCGCATTGCTTTTGAAGGATGCAAACGCTGCCATCTACTATGGCCACACTTCGCCCTATGTCCAAGAGCTGTGCGCGGATCCAGGCTTTGTCATATTGTGCCTCCTCACATCTGGTACTTGTACGCTTTTACTCTACTATTTAAGTGCGAGTAGTATTCATCGGGAGTTTTATGAGAAGAGACGCCACGAGGCCAAACTATGGAAGTGTCAACCGAAAAAGTTTCCAAGCAAGGTACTTTTGCGCGAAGAGATGCTGAGCGGTTGCTTCAATGGTTTCCTTTCGGGTGTTCTGGGGACGGGTCTCTTCTTGTGGCATCAAAATTGGCCCTTTCTCAAGGTTTACTATACCTCGGGAACAAGCGGACTCGGGCACTATCTGAGGGACTGCGCCATGGTTTACATGTGGATCGAGTTTTGCAGCTACTGGATCCACCGTTCGATTCACCACAAGAGAATTTACAAGTATATTCACAAGTGGCATCATCGGTACAAGCAGCCGACGGCCTTTGGAGCTTACGCGATGCACCCTCTCGAGTACATGACTTATCAAACGGCGGGAATCGGTTATTGTGCCGTCTTTCCGGTCCATCTCATGTCGTTTCTAAGCGCTGCGATCTTTATCGCTTACCACAGCCAGATCGACCATTCAGGCGTCGACTTTGACGGCGACCTTCCTTGGGTTCCTTCCACGTCATTCCATGACAATCATCACGAGTTCTTTCATCTCAACTATGGCGCCACCATGGTTCTTTGGGACTGGATGTTCGGCACGCTTCGCCAAGATGACCGCAAGTACGCGGAGCACTTGTTTGAGGGCGAACAGGACATCGTCAAAACCAAAGCGCATTAAAAAAAGTAAAGATGGATGCGACCCGTCTTTACTTTCCTAACTTATGAACTTAATCCATCATCCCATGTCAAAAACTTTCAAACTCGTCGGTGACGCGATAAGGTGTCTCTCTCCATCCATACGGCAGACGATCATGTTTCTCACCATCCGAGCAACAGCCAGCTTCTTCCCCTTCAACCTCGCAGCGAGGCCTCAGAAAGAAAAGAAAAGAAAAGAAAGAAAGAAAGAAAGAAAGAAAGAAAGAAAGAAAGAAAGAAAGAAAGAAAGAAAGAAAGAAAGAAAGAAAGAAAGAAAGAAAGAAAGAAAGAAAGAAAGAAAGAAAGAAAGAAAGAAAGAAAGAAAGAAAGAGAGACCTTCGCGAATGTTCGTATAGAGTTTATAATCCAGTGTCAGCACGCCAGCGCAAGTGCGTTATCCGCGGAAACGAAAAGGCTGACCCGACCGACCGACTCGAGTTCACAGTTCGTTCGAAGTTCGCCCGCCGCCGGTGACGAACAAGCAAACCCCGATCGACCGAGCGCAGCGCGAGAGGCCCGACACCCGCGACCGAGGTCGACGCGCCGGCACGGACTCGGAGCGCAGCCGGCGCACAGCGCGAGCCCGCCGCCCCGCCCCCCGCCCGCGCCCCCTCCTCCCCCGCGCGCAGAGCGCGAGCGCCGCCTGCCTCGGTCGGGTCCGCGCCGAGGCCCGAGACATTTGAGTTGCGCGCGCGGCACGTGCACGTGGTCGTGGTCGTGGTCGTGGTCGTGGTCGCGCCCGAGGGCGATTGAGGCAGGAGAGAGGCCGGCCGACGAGGCGAGGATGATGAACGCGCTGTGGAAGCGGCTGAGCGGGAGCGAGCACGGAGACCTCCGCGTGGCGAGCGCCTCGGAGCAGGCCAAGGTGGACCGCCTCGTGCAAATGGGCTTTGAGGCGAGCCCCGCGCTCTCCGCGCTCCGGGAGAGCGACGGCAACGTCGACGCAGCGGTCGCCGTGCTCCTCGCAGCACCTTCTTCGTCCTCGGAGACAGAGAGGTCATCGCCAGCACCGCCACCTGCGGCACCGTCGGCAAGAGAAGTTCGCGCTGCAGCCGCAGAGGCGCGCCAGGCAAGGCACGCCGCGAGGAACCCTCTGAATCAAATCAGGACCGCCATGGGCCGTGCACGCTCTGGCAGCGGACGACAAGAACACAATGCGCCTGCTGCCCGGCCGACCTCGCCGCGCTCCTTCGAGACGCGTTTGGAAGTCATTTGCGGTGAACTCGCCAACTTTCCCAGAGCTGTCGATCAGCTCGTGTACATGATCAAGACCATCATCGAGAACCCGGGCGTGCGCAAGTACCGCGAAGTCAAGCTGACGAATCGGCGCTTCATGGCTACCGTGGGTACTGCTGGAAACGCGGGCATTGACCTTCTCAAACTGATTGGCTTTGTGCAGACCGGGGACTGGCTTGTGCTGCGCGGCGCCGAGGATCCCGCCCGGCTTTGGCTCGCCAAGGGGGCCCTCGAGAATACGCAGAACTCGTCCATGTATACTATGGCGCAAGACCGCGCCGCATTCATGGAAGCGATTGAGGACTCTCGCAACAGTGCCAACGCTGAGGAAGCAGAGCGAAGACTGGAGTATGTGTCGAGCGTCCCAGTGGAGCCTGAAGTTGGTATCGCGGGAACCACCCGCGTTCGCGTCTATTTTGGAGAGAATGTTGTCGAGCGCCGCTTCAATGCAGACGATGTTGTGAAGGGCATCATCATGTGGCTTGGCGCAGAGCACAGCAGCCTCATTCCGCGCAAGTTGGAATCTGGCGCTTGGGAGCTCGTTAATGCAACCTTGTATCCGCCGCATGTCATGGAGCTCGATGGACTTTACGACAAGACTCTGCAAAGTGCTGGACTATGGCCTGGGGCTGAGCTCCGAGTTCAAGCTGCCGGTACCCTCGAGGCCGAGCGTAGGGAAAAGGAGCGGGCTGCTGAATGATTGCTTTGCGCGCAAAAAGCAAGACCTTCCACCCCATGAAGGAAAAAGAAGAAAAAGAAAAGATGAAGGGAAAGAAAAGGAAAGGAAACGGAAAAGAGCGTTCTGCTTTGTCAACTGTTTACGGACGGCAAGCCTTCTCCTGTAGTCGCCTTCCTTTTTTCCAAGCAAATCCAAGCACGCACCATTAAGTTCTTTCGTTATCAAGTTAGCCACTCATGTCAAGCCTGGTCTGACAAAAGATCGCCAAGACTCCCTTTGAGCGGCGATAGGGCCTAATCAGCAATCACATTGGCCATTTACTCATTCATTCATTCATTCATTCATGCACGGCGTAGGCCTGTTCTATTATTATTTTTTCACGTTGCTTTTCGAAACTAGACCCATTATTGATCCTTTTTGGCACCATGCTCACATAAGAAAAGGAATGAATTTCACCAGGCCGGAGCACCTTTTACAGCAATAGACGGACGCACGATCTTACCTGCGGCTTCCAGAGCCTGCTGTCTCTGCAGCTCGATGGCTGCGCGTGCCGCTCTTTTGGCCGCTCTCATTCGACCACGTTGAGCAGCGAGCTCAGCTTCAATTTCATGCTGCATGGCGGACTCAAACGATGGCTTGCTAGGACTGCCGTCCGTATCAATAGATGGTTCTTCTTGCGAATAGTGTGATTGATGAAGATCGTGTTGCTGTTTTTTGAGCTTGCGTAGTGACCGGAACTTGCGCGTATACGTATCACTTGTCCTACAGCTTGCAGGAATACCAATCATCTGCTGGTATCTATTCGAAAGTGGCGCAAGAAACTTGATTCTATTCGCCACACGAAACGTTTCGTGCCGGTCCCTTCGTGATGGAATTGTGGGGGCGTCCAACTTTTCTCTTCCCTTTTTGTCCCTTTTTTTGCGTTTGCCACCGGCATGGTCCATCTCTGCGCGCTCATCTACGAAACAAGCATCGTTTGAGTCTGTCAGCTCCTTCTCCTCCTTGTTGTCATCATCATCGTCGTCGCCGCCGCCAACACCATCACCGTTCGCCTTTACATTCGCGTAAAGACGCGCAGACGAGGCGCCCGCCGATGTCTTGAAAAAGGGGTCAAACTTTGCAAACGCGACTGACTCCATCCAGCGCAATCGAGCAAGACGATGGCGCTCCTCCTCCCAGATGCGATTATAGTAGCTGCTGCGTAAGTCCTCTTCCGCCATTTCGTGCAGTTCGCGGCACGAGACCAGCGCATCCTGCTGCGCCACACGACGTCGCTCTTCGAGATTTCGCCACAGTTCCTCTTCCTCAGCTAACTGCAGCTCGAGTTGGCGGTTAGCCTCTTCCTGGATGCGAAGTGCCTCGGCGGCTTCGTGTGCCTCAATCTCCTGCCAGCGCTGGCGCGATTCATAGTCTTCACGCTCCATCTCACGACGATCCAGATCGCGAAGCTCCCGCCAGCACAGCCCCGACGGATGTTCACGGCGCTCCCGATCCTCATCTCTTTCCAGCAGAGCGCGTGCATTGAGCTCTGCCTCGGCCTCGGCCATAAGCAAGGCCCTGCGTTCTCGCGTATAAAACTTTTTCAGCTCCTCGTCTTCGACACGCATGAGTCGCAGCTCTGCCTTGCGACGCTCCTCCTCCTTTGCGCGCCACTCACGCTCTGCTTCGTAGCGCTCCAAGTCGCGCTCGTACTCCTCGTCGCCATTTTCAAGCCCTGAGCCATTTGTAAACCTCGCTTGATCAATCAGTTCCATAGCCTGCGGACGAACCGCTCCCGCAAAGCGAATCGAACCCAAAACGGATGTGGTTACTTCCTCCATGTCAAAATGTTTGCGATGAAACGCTTCGAGCACCTCTCTGGCGATTTCGCGCATAAGGTTTTTGCGCATTCCGCGTCTCTCCTGGTCCATCAGTCCCTGCAGTTCGTGTTCGAGAGCTTCCTGGCCTTGCATTTCTGCGCGACGCATGGCTTCGTCGTCGGCCTCAAGCTCTTCGGGACGAAACAGACCGTATAGCCTTTTCAACTTGATTCGTCGCATCGCGGCGGCGTCCACAGGTGGAACTTCGAGATCTTCTTCCGGAGCAAAGATACCGCGACCAATGAGACGTCGTCCCTGGCCGCGCTCGAGCATTGCAGTGCGATAATTGTCGAGCTTGGTCATGCGATTTTGGAGATATTTCATTCTCACATTCTTGTTTTCCGAGTACCACGTCTTGAAGGAATTCATGGTCGGGTCCGAGATTGGATCAGCGCCAACAAAAGAAGCGCCGGCTGTGGCCTGGAGCTCCTTGCATAGCTCATCCTTGAGCAACGAAGTACCTTGCCGAAGCTTTAAAATCGCACGCTGGGATCCGACGCAAGCTTGCGAGACCTTATGCATACTCTCAAAGATAGACCGTTTGCGAATGCTGGGTCGCACGACTCGCTGTGGAATTTCGTTCTCGATATTGTCCATGTCCCCCAAAAGTTTAGCAAGTTGCTTCGTTGCAAGCAGACGCTTTTCTGAGCGCTCAAGCATGGTGTTATTCCTGTGCAGTGCTCCAGAGGATGATTTACTCGACTCACCAGTACTCTCGCCCTCCGCAGCTTCGGATCGTAACGCCTCAAGGAGCTTCTCTTGCGCTTGCCGATGCGCTTCTTCGACAGTCTTCATGTGCAGCTCGCACATGCGTCGAATTACTGCGATCGAGTGCCGCTCCGCCACTGTAGACGCGCGGTGTTCGAGTCGCAATACATCGACCTCTGCGTCGCACTCCTCCTGTAGCGCTTCGAGTTTTACAAGTCTTTCATGGGCGTCGAGGATGCGAGACACGCGTCGAGCTTTGCGCACGGATCTGCGTCTCACATTATCACTTGCTTCATCGAATTCCTGTCCTACGCGAGCCAGCCGTGCGGCCTCTGAAGCATCACATTTATTGCAGATTTCCTCGTAGATCCTTCGCGCTTCCTCAAGGTCTCGTTTGGCATCATCAAGATCCTGACGACGACACGAGATCGAGTCTTCAAGACTTCCATTTGTCATGTCTTTGAAACTTGTGGCCTCGTCAAGCTCACTTTCTGTCGCAGACTCCAGGTCGGATGGAAACGCGCCATCACCTTCGTCGACATCGAGGACTGAAAACTTCCCACTGTTAGAAAGCGCGTCCCGGAGTTCTTGAAGAGCTGACGCCTCGGAGAGAATCGAGTTCCGCTGTTCACCCATTCGTTTGTCGCTCCATACTCCCGCGGACACGGACATTTTCCGACGGAGCACATCCGTTTCCTTTTCGGTGCTTGGATCGCTGACATTGTTACTGATGGCTCCGGCAAACAAAGGGCGATCTCTGACGAAATCCGCTGCAGCGCATTGGATCTCCCGGCGCAAAAAATTCCCTCGGACTTGCGCATTTCCTGGAAACCACATCATGAAGATCTCCATGTGCTCCTCGTTGAGCCGTTGCGGCCCCATATCGTCGTCCTCGTCGCCGTCGCTTAAAAAGGAGTCATCGTCTGAAGATTCGTCTGGGTCCGACTCAAAGTCGACGTCTTCGGGGGACGTGTCCACATCACTGTTATGGTTCTCGGAGTGGCGTGCGTGGCGTTTCGCTTGCGGCAATATGTTCTCACTTTCAGCGATCGAGCGCACAATTTGATCGTAGAGAGCGACATTGGCCTCCGTGCGGCGCTCCTCCTCGGACATATTGGCCCACGTGAGAGACTCGCCCCATGTCTCTCGCAAGACGAGCTCTTCCGTGACGGGGGTCAAGTCGTCCACAAAGGCAGACACAAGCGCCCACCGCAAGGGTTTGTCGCCGAGCAGAGCTTTTGTTGCCGCGTCCAGAAGTTGGCGGTCATGCGCAAAACGAACCCATTTGGCCCACTCGGTTTCCCAAGCCTGCGCAAGTCGGTTCACCTCGGACGTGAGAAATTGCTGTCGACCAATCGTCGCATCGGAAGAAAAATACCATGTTCGAAAGTCCCGCCATCGTTGGCGCGTCTCCCGGTCGCTGGAATCTGCGTCAGCTGGCTCGACGGCACCAATTTCGTACTTTTCGGCCTGCGTACGCACAAAGTCAGATACGCAGGCGTGTCGCGCCTCGACGTCGAGAAAGCGCCGTCGGCGGGATTCGTTCGCAGGGGACAACCACCACTTGAGGAGGCCGGAGGGCCACTCTACGGCCCTTTCGGAGGGCGAAGGGGGTGGAAAGGCAATCTCGGTGTCTGCTTGGTCATTCGTGCCGTCTTTTAGCCACAAAGGCGCGAAGGAGGATGCGAGACGCATTTCGAGCCGCAGTAAACTAGGCGCCGTCTTTTCTGGATCAGGAACGTCTTCAGATAGGGCAAGCCATTCTTCGAGCTCGCGTTTTTCCTCAGCAAGAAGCCACGCGCGCCAGCCCGCTTGCTCTGCTGCGACCAAGAAACGATCGTCCGAGTTGAGCTCGAAGTCATCAAACCACGAGAGCGCTTCTTCCATTGTGACTCGGTGCCTTTTCTTGTTGGAACTCGATCCGCCTCTCGGAGTGTTGTTTGCACTCGAACCAGCAAGGCTACGCTTCCTTTTCTTCTTTTTCCTCCTTCTTCTTGCTTCATCGTTTGCGTACGGGTCATCTTCGTCAGATAGAGAGTCGTCAGAGTTGTACTCGGACCTTGGTGTGCATGTCACGGCCATGGCCTTGGCACCTTCGTCGTTGCGGTATGTAAGCGCATCTGCACGAGCAACAGGTGCGGGAAGACGGGACGGTGAGCGAAAGAGGGGGGACGTTGGTCCTCCACGTGAATGAGGCGAGCCAGCACGTGAAGGGGAGTTTGGATGTCCTGATGGCCGTGGCAAATCGATATCAAGCACCTCGAATGCATCGTCCGCCTCAGAAGCCTTGAGCTCGCTGTTCCCTGCTTCTCCTTCGCTTTCTGCGGATGCACTTTCGTCATCGCTATCATCGTCACCAGAGGGGCCAAAGATGCGTCGAAGCATTCTTCTTGCCTTGCGATCGCCTGCAAGCGCACGTTCTTGAAGAGCTTTAATAAGGGCTCGGTCTGCAAATCCAATGGGCAATGCCGAGCCTCGGCCATATGCACAATCACTGTGGAATGGCATTCGGGTTTTCACGTCTGCCAACGTGCGTCGCGTGTAGACGATGTGTTTCTCATCCTTTTGCAATACTTGCTGATCAAGGTATTTGCGTTTGGCTTGGCTTGCTTCTGCGTTGACTCGATTTCGTCGCTCGAGGAGTCCTCTTCGCAGAAAAGGTCGCCTCGTTCGTTCGTGCGAGGGTGTGGCAAGGTCACGACTGCGCTGCGCATCACGCGGGTCAACCTCGACTGATGCAATAATGCCCTCTTCCAGACCAAGCTCTTGGAGAGCTGCATCGATGTCAGCCTGAGTAATAACGATGCCCTTTTCATCATCGAGCACGAGCTGATCCGTCACGTCGATGTTGTAGTTTGGCAGCTTCTTCGCGGCGATATTGTCCTTTTTCCTGTTGTTCTTCTTTTTCTTGGACTTTTGGTGATGGGTGTCTGCATGGTTCTTCTCTGCATCAGCAATCTTGGCATGGGTTTCGGCCGTGGGGACCACGTGTTCATCCGTGTCGTCGAGATCCCACCCGCGCCATTCCTGCCCGAGACCTCTGCTGTCCTCGCGTCTTCCTGCCATTATTTTTTGCTGGAGCTCGCTGTGCTCTCCAAAGAGGTGTCGGGGTTGGCGCTATTCTGGCAGCGCAATGTTTGGTGCGTTTGCCACGCACGCAAACCTCCCGAGCGCAAGCACAAAGGCTCGCGCGACGAGGTTATGCGCGCGATCGAGCCTCGTAAGGCCCTAGGCACGTCCGAGGCCCGCGCGTCTCGCCTCGCCTCGCCTCGCGAAACGTTGCCGCTCGCCACTGTCTCCGTTCATGGCACCTAAACTTGAACTTCAAACGATCCGTTGCGATGCACCGTTTTATCCTCGATGACGGCTCACCTTCTGTCCGACCAGCCATACCCATAAAGAAAGACTCGCATGGCATGTTTGGCTTGCCATGGTTGATGGAATGAATGATTGATTGATTGATTGATTGATTGATTGATTGATTGATTGATTGATTGATTGGTTGATTGGTTGGTCGATTGATCGATCGATCGATGGGCCGATCTCGAGCGTGGCGAGCGATAGTCACCCCCGGAGCGGCCGACAAGGCGTGTCTGTCTGCCAAGCCGCAGGCCCCGTCGCTGCTTTCCTGGCATCGCGTGTCGCCAAGATTCCCGGCCACCAACACTAGTCGAGGACCGCGATCGATGCGCAGCCCGAGCGAGCCCTTCACGCGCGAGCCTCCGGCGTGCCGCTTCGCATTTCCACCGTGCCTGCAACGCCCGCCTGCCCGCCTGCTACGTCCTCGCGCGAGCTCCCACGACGCAGCCCGGAGGCTCCAGCTCGCTCGCTATCTGCAGCTCGAGCTAGCGCGCCAGGGAAGAGAGGCGGGAAAGCAGAGGCGAGCGGAGGACAGGCAAAGAGAGCAGAGAGAGCAGAGAGGAAAGGAGAAAAGAGGAGAGCAGAGACCGCGGGCAGAGCGCCTTCGCGACCCCGACCCGCGCGCCGCGCTGGCTGGCTGCGCTGGCTGCGCTGGCCCCGGCCGCGACCCGCGCGCAGCCGCCCCGCGCGCCGCCCCGCGCGCCGCACGCCGCGCGACGCGCTGCGCGCGCGTCTGCGGAGGCGGGCGCGGCATGGCGGCGAGCCATGCGCGCTTGCTGAGCCACAGGGGTCGAGGCGCGCGAGGCCGCGAGGCGATGTGGTTCGCGTACGTCCTGGGCGCGATCGGGCTGGCGGGCGGCGCCGTGTACGGGTACAATGTGGGCGCGAGCGCGTACCTGGACCAGGTGGCCGAGGACTTCGCGCTGTCGGTGGCGCAGATGCAGATGATCAGCTCCATGGCCACGGTCACGGACGCCATCTCCATGCTCGTCCTCGGGAACCTCTTGCTCGACAAGTTCGGGCGGCGCAACCTGGTCGCCTTTGGGGCCGTCTGCAACGTATGCGGCGCGGTCTTGGGCGCGCTCGCGGACCGCTTCGAGATCTTGCTCGTGGCGCGGGCCGTCTCGGGCGTGGCGAACGGCATCAACATCCTCACGGTCCCCATGCTTGTGGCCGAGTCGGCGCCCCTTGCACATCGCGGCTTGCTCGTGTCCCTGGCGCAAGTCGGTATCGTGATTGGATTTACGCTGCCATACGTGGTGCAACTGTCTGCCAAGCGATGGCAAGTGACGGTCGCCTGTGGAGGCGCCCCGGGCGCTGCCTTGCTTCTCTTTCTCGTTTCCGTGTGGAGCCGCGCCGAGTCCAAAGCTTGGCTGGCCTCGCGCATCGAGCCTGCATACGAGGTCGTTCCTGCGCATGGCAACAACGTTGAAGCGCAGAGCGCACGAGAATCTGACGAAGTGGACGAGGAAGAGTTTGCTCGGGCTTCGCGTGAAGAAACCCCCATGGAGAGCGAGGAGAGCGACGACGCCGCCCCGACGAGTAGCTACGAAGGGCAATTCGGCTTTTACGGTCGCTGCGCGCTAGCGGTTGTGCTCGCATTCACAAACAATGCGTCTGACGCGATCATTTTTTATGGTCCCCAAATCATTCAGGATGCCGGCATGGGCAGCGAAGACTCGCTCGTGACTGCCCTCATCATTTCAGCAGCTAATATTCCTGCCATGATCCTCGTTCTAGTGGTCATTGAGCGTTTTCCTCGCCGTATGATGCTCTTGTGGGGACTGCTCGTGATCGTCGTGGCCTATGTGGTAGTTGGGCTCACCTTTTTGTCCAAACTACACAATGCTCACGTTCTTGTCGTTGGCGGT
Organism: Aurantiochytrium sp. KH105; assembly: GCA_003116975.1. Taxonomy (NCBI): domain Eukaryota; class Bigyra; order Thraustochytrida; family Thraustochytriidae; genus Aurantiochytrium; species Aurantiochytrium sp. KH105. The sequence continues at coordinate 513,658 of BGKB01000011.1, forward strand.
CTTTTGACAATAATGATGGCTTATCAAGTAGGCCCTGGCACGCTATTTCTGGTTGTTCTTCCGGAATTGTTTGTGCAAGAGCACCGAGCAAAGGGGATGGCTATTGGAGCTTCGTCCATGTCCTTTTTCTCGATTGTATGCAATGGCACTATGCTCAGCACAATCAAGACCTTTGGGCCGGGAGCGACCTTTTTATTTTATTCGTCTCTCTACGTCATTTGTCTCGCCATTCTTGTGCGCTACTTGCCCGAGTCCAAGAATGTCCGAATATGAGAATTGACCGACCACCTTGAAATGGGGGGAGAGAGGAGGAAGGGGGGGGGTTGGGAAAAAATATGAATCACGAGAAGAAAAACCTGGGACAATTGATGGCGCCCGTTCGGAGGCAAGCCTTAGCAGCAGCCTTTGCCTTTTTAGCGGCTCGCCACCTCCGTGGCAACGGCAGCAAGCATGCACATCCTAGTAGAGCTACCAGGGTTGGCTAATAGTAAAAATTCATGCGTAAGATAAAAGAAATACAGTAATTGCAAAGCATCCTACGTGCTCCAATGTAAGAGCGGGAATACGAGCCAGACGGCGCAGTGCAGACGACGCAGCAGACCTCGCTGGCTTGTTTAGCTTGCTTGAGCACATGGCGGCGGCCTCTACGTGCGGTCGCGTGCTCCAGGTGCTCGTGCTCGAAGGCACTTTTGGTAGTTCAACGCCTTCAAACGCCGAGTCGCGCATTCTCGCCGAAGTCTACCTTAGTGATCCGCACTACATGACCAGCAACGACAACAGCAGCAACAACACCGACGACAACAACAAAGCCGATGGGTCCCGCGAAACAGGGACATTAACCCTGGAGCTCATTGCTTCACGTGGACTTTTCGTCGAGCGTGTTTGGTGTCTTAAAGGTGATCAAGTTTGGATTGTTTGCGCATGTGACAATGCCACGTTCGAGCAAGCGCCCGTTATTTACATCGTGGATCACTCAGTGCCGAATATGACTCCATTATGGCAACGAGTTCTTTGCACGGCGCGCTCGCGTCAAGAATGTATTCGAGAACAGATACCCTGGCATGCCTTGGCGGATCTCGCTCCGGAGGATCAATTTTGTATCGTTGCGGCTCGTTTTTTCAGCCCAGAACCAGAATCTGAAAAGTTATCACACGAGGTGCAGACGCCGGAAGCAAACATGCACATTGATAGCTCTTATGGACGTGCGCAAGAAGTTCATACTCCGTCCCAAGGTTCTCGATCGTTTTACAATGCTCAGCGGCCTGCACACGATGATGAATGCTATCCTGATCTCCCACGTGAACGAAATCATGCTCGGCAGAGCGCTTTTGCGCGCGCGCGCGATAAAAGCCAATCTCGGGAACATAGTTTTTTTCTGCGTGAAATGCGCGCAAGCGAGGAAGCTCATCGGCGAGAAATGCAAACGCAGCAAGAGGTTTTCGCCAAGCAGCTTTCTGCTGAACGTGAGGCGGCAAAGAGTCTTTTGCGCACAGAACGTGAGATGCTTCGTGGGAAACTTGAACATGAGAGGGCTTTACTCTGGGGCGAACGGGATGCACTGGAGCGAATTGCGACAGCCCGCGAGGCAGCCTCTCACCGAGCTCTTTTGGCTGAAAAAAGCACTTTACAGGAACTTTTACGGGCGCAAACATCCTTTTTGGAGGATAAGTTGCACGAACTTGAACTCAAGCATGATCTAGCTTCTGCCGTCATGCGGCTTCTATCACAAGATCGCGCCGCCAATGACGATGGCCAAGACGTCTGATGGCTCCACTGCAGCACTAAACAAACAAACGAACATACAAACAACGCAACAACGTATAACACTGTAATCTAACGTTTTCTTCACTTCCTTTATCAGCGCCGTCTCAAGCTTCATGCGCACTGCGCCCTCAAACACTGTCTTGGACAGGGAGAGAAAAAGAAGATACCACTTTGACGCTTCAAAGCCGCGACGCATGGCGTCCTCTGCCAGATTACCCAAGGCAAATCCGTAAACACGGCATCGCGGGCGCCGCGGAACATGCTGATGAGCGTTTTCAGAGTGCTGGCAGGTTTCTCCGTCCCAGGAACAGCAATCAGCCGGATTTGATCGCCAGTTTCCTCGAGCGCGAACTTTGCCAAGCCAAAACGAGTGATGGCCTGCTTCCCTGCAAGACGCGGGGTGCGTGGACGCATGCTCATGCTGCCACTATGCTCGGCACAAAGCGAGAGAAGACGCGCAAATACACTGTCGGGGAGAAAGAACTTGGAGAAGTTCAATAAACAGGTCAGCCCACTCTCGCAATGTCGCGTGCGAGTTTGCGGTCCGTGGAGTTCTTGAGCAGACTGCTCACAAGGTTGAGTGATTCGCTCTGGCGGTGTGTCGGTAGCGACGATTCTGGGAAGCGCCAGTTCGACACGAGTATGGCGCCGCGCACATTCTCCATGAGGTAGTGCACGGCGGGGACTCGGCGCGTTCTCCGCGGGGCGCGCGCGCACGGCGTGGCGCCCGCGATAGTTGCTCGCAGTCGCTTGCTTCTCGCAGGCCTGCAGACTGCCGCTGCCGCGCGCGAGCGAAGGCAGCGGGGAAGGGAGAATTGGGTGTTTGTCCAGCGCGTGCCGTGCACGTGCTCGCTCCGCTGCACCTGCCACTGCACACCCGCACCCACACTCGGCTTTCCAGTCGATAGTACTATTCTACACTTCTACTTTCGCTTTGGCTAAAATCGACTTTGGGCCCGAGCGAATGAATGGGAGAATCAAAGAACGACCAGCGAAACGAGACGGAGCAAACCCGCTTCGCTCCGGCGCGTGCCAGCGAAGCGAGCGAGCGAGCGAGGGAGACGCGCGCGATGAGCAGCGCGCGCGCGGGGAGACGGTGGCGGCACGGGCGCGGGCGCGAGCGCGGGCGCGAGCGCGCGCGCGGCGCGGCGGCGCGCGCGGCGCGGGCGCCGGCGGCCGGCGCGGAGAGCCTCGATGCATGGCGCAGCGAGAATGACCGCAAGGAGTACCGCCTCGTGCGCCTGGAAAACGGCCTCGAGTGCGTGCTCGTGAGCGCACAGAAGGACGGGTCGCCCCCTGGCGCGGTCCGCAAGGTGCAAGAGGGCGACCTCGGGTTCGAGGCCGAGGTGGAGCAAGGTCCGGGCGCAGCGGCGCAGAAAGAGGCTCACAAACACCGCAGCTCGAGGAGGACCTCGCTGCTCTCCAAGAGGGCGTCCCTTTGCTCGCGGCATAGCCATGCGTCGTCCGTCATCTCGGGCGCTTCGCACGCTCCGCACGCTCCGCACGCTCCGCACGCTTCGCTGGCAGGGGCCAAACGCGCCTCGCAGAGGCGCGCATCCGCGCTTGTGCGGCCACCCCGCCACCAAAACGAGGCCGGGATTGCGACCCAGGCCTCGGATCTCGACGCTTGGCACCCTTGCGAGGGCGTTCCTGAAGAGGAACCTCTGTTGGTTGCCGAAGAGGTCGCATTGCATGATGCCGACACCAATCCCTCCACTGTAAAAATGCCTGGTGCACCGGACATGGACATTAAGTCCAATCGGATTGCGTACGTTTCCATGGCTGTCGGAGTAGGCTCCTTTTCGGAGCCCGACGAATGTCCCGGTCTCGCGCATTTTGTAGAACACATGCTTTTCATGGGCAGCTCCAAATACCCGCGCGAGAACGAATTTGATGTCTTTCTAAGTCAGAATGGAGGAGCGAACAATGCCTATACCGACACCGAACGCACCGTGTACTTTTTTTCGTGCTTTCAAAAGGAATTGTATAAGGCGCTCGACATTTTTGCCCAGTTCTTCATCGATCCGCTCATGCTCGAGGAGGCGGCTGAACGTGAGCTCGATGCGATCGAGTCCGAGTTCTCGATCCGATCCAACATGGACGACTGCAGACATCTCGAGATCTGGCGAGATACCTCGCGACCCGGAACCCCCTTTGCCCGTTTCACCTGTGGCAGCGAAGAAAGCCTGCGGACACAACCATCGCAGAATGGCATCAATGTTCATGCCGAACTTCGCAAGTTCCATGATCGTTACTATGTCGCGCCGAACATGCGCCTCGCCATCGTCGGCCACACAGGTCTTGATGAAATGGAGGAGGCTGTCCGTGAACTGTTTGCCGATGTTCGTCACGGCCGCGATGATCCCCTCGTGGCAATCACTCCCACGATAAAGGGTCAAGGCGCACCCTGGCGTATGGGCGCTCATCGCGCAGATGTGGCGCGTCGCCTTCGGGATGAGGGCATTTCAGAACTCATTCTTGAGCCTGATCTCCAAGGATCTCCGCGTAGCAACGCTCTGCCCAAGCCAGGAATCGATGGTCATGCCCTTGGCTGTGTCTTTGGCTTCGCCCCTATTTCTGACTCGCAATCCCTGACGATCACGTGGCAAATTCCCGCGCAGCATGAACACTACAAAACCTTTTCGGCCGACTACATAGCCCACCTCTTGGGGCACGAGTCCCGCGGCTCGATTCTTGCGGAACTCAAGTCTCGCGGCTGGGCTACGGGACTTGATTGTGGCTGCTCGTCAGAAATCAACGGCTTTGAGCACAACACTTCGAGCTCGGTCGTCCTTGTCCAGGTGCGTCTGACCATGCAAGGGCTCATCAATTGGATTTTCGTTGCGGGCATTATTTACGAGTACATTGGCATGTTGCGAAGAAAAGGCCCGCAAAAATGGATCTACGAGGAGCAAAGTGCTCTTGAGGCCATGACGTACCGCTTCAAAGAAGACGAGGACTATGCTGACGTCGCAGAGGAGCTCAGCGTACGCATGCTGCAACAGAACGGCCTGGATACCGACTGGATCCTCGACCCGTCGTCGCGGCTCGAGTGGGATCCAGACCAAGTCGAGACGATCTTGAACTACCTGCGTCCTGAACTTGCTCGCGTCGACTTGCAAAGCAGTCTGTGGGGCCCGGAGCGAAAATCGTTGTCTCCTCGAATGGAGAGCCGCACAGCGCCCCTTCGCAGAGTGTACAATTCAGACGTTATTGTCCGCATTGATCAATACACACAAACCCGTTATTGGGCTCGCTTTTTGCCTCAAGACGTTATTGACCTTTGGAACACCCTGCTCGATGGTTCGCAGACGATTGTTCATGTTTATGATTCCGACGCGAATGACGGAGAAAAGAAAGGCTCTTCAAAGAACGAGAACACAACGGAACCGAGCAATTTCGATCTCGACGAAGGACAGGTCGAAAATGCTAAACCCCCCTTGAAGGGAATGTTCGATGACCAGCTCGAGCGCGGGTTTATCATGGATCGCACCGCTGTTCGTGCCAGTATTCTTCAATTGCCCGAACGCAATCCCTTTATTCCCAACGACTTTTCCCTGCTGGGTGCTTCAGAACGCCTCAAGATGAATGAAGACGAGCAGGGTTTGCTTTGGGGAACGCAAGTTGTCATTTCTGAGTGCAAGCCCGTGCGGCGACACGTGAGTGCGAAGCTGCGCGATGAATTGACATGGAACAATCTGCTGGTCGATGGCATTTCAGATCCACAAGTCGTGCTCACCGAGTCGGAACTTTTGCGCGGACCGGTTGAGGAAAGATCAGAGACTCAACGGGGCACTGTGCTATATCATGATATTACGCGTATGAGGATCTTGGTCGATTACGGCAGCGGTCTCTTGGCCTGGCATCAGCTACTTGGCGAAGGTTGGGCAGCAGGCCAAAAGCGGATTGAAGTGGACACGCCGGGTCTCGAGCTACGAATCGCGGGAACCGCTTCACCAATGACAGAAATGACGTCAGCCTCGCGCAGAGTGCAAAGGTCCGCTGCCTTTGCGGGATTTGGTCGACGCCGCGGACCTTTGCACGCCTTTGTGCCAAGCTTCACCTCTTCCTCATCGTCAGCCGCGGCGCAGGACAAAATTGCAGAGAGCATTATAGAAGACATCTGGTCGGGTTTCCCAAGTCTTGACGAGGCCCATTTGGCATCGGTCGCTCCGGCACTAGTGCGTGTTCATCTTGATGAAAGTGGCGCGCAAGGCGGCGGATTCATGTCCGGACTGCGTCTGTGGTACTCGTCGAACACTGCAACACGGGTCCCCCGCACAGAGGTCAACGTGCGTCTGATTTGCCCATTGTTGAGTGCGCAGCCAGTATTTGTTGTGCTGGCCGATCTTCTGGCCCAGTTGTGGACCGAAGCTGTCTTGAATGAGTCCTTTCTAGCCTCGCTCGCTGGCTTGGATGTTTCGATTAGCTCAAACGATGAGGGACTCTACCTCAACGTGTCTGGCATTACTGATCGCATCCTTTCTTTGCTGGACACGGTCTTTGCCATGCTGGCGTCCATCGCAGCCACCTCACGCAAATACGGACTTCAAGGTGAAGATGACGAGGCATCAGAGGACATGAAACCTTTGTATGGTCTGATCCCCAGAGCCGTCTGTTACGCCCAGCGTGCGCATCTCTTGCAAACGTACGAGAACGAGGCGTCTCACTTCACGAGCGAAGGTCCGGTATCGTCAGCCATGTATAAAGTCCTCGTCAATGGTTCCTGGCGGCCCGAGACATTGTTGAAAGCGACCATGCTTGTAAAGTTCTCGGAAGTCGCAGACTTTGCCGCATTGCTTTTGCGACGATCAAATGTGGACGCCTGTGTGTCAGGTAACGTGGACGCTTCCATGGCAGAGGAGTCGTATCGTATCCTGGCCAAGCACCTTGAACCGTTTTCGCACAAGGGCCTGCCAGAGACCAATTTGCCCGAGGTAAATGCGCTAAAGGTCCCCGTGGCCCGTGTAAACCCAAACAAGAGCGATGTATGGAGCGCCGTCACGGGTCTGGTTCATCCTTTGGAAGCGATCGAGTTTGTTGGACATTCGGCGGACCTTTACTTTCAGCTTGGACCAGACACCTTGGAAGTGCGACTCTTGGCGGAAGTCATTGAGCTGCTCATCAAGGAGCCAATTTTTGCAGTGCTGCGCACGCAGCTGCAGCTTGGCTACATGGTGCAAGCTTCCGTTGTATCGGTGCGTGGCGTGTTAGGCATGCTTGTCGAGGTGACATCGAACAAGTTCACGCCGCCCGAGATTGCCATGTATGTCGACGATTTTCTCGCAGATTTTTACAAGGGGCTGGCGGAGATGGACATTGAGGATTTTTACAAAAATGTATGCGCACTCGCGCGATCAAAGTTGGAAGAGGAACGTAGTATCCGACAACAAGCCGATCGCCTCTGGGATGCGATCAGCCTGCAGCCCTTTCGTTCGCCCGCGACCTTTGAATGGAAGTCGAATGTTCAGGAAATCGAGTACCTCCGACATTCCTTGTCGCGCAAGAGTGTGCTTGCGGCGTTTGCACGTTGGTTGCTTCCGAGCTCGCCGCACCGCCGCCGCATTTCCGTGCTCGTCTTTGGTGTAGGATACGAAAAGGATTGTGTGGAGGAGATCATGGCGCGCAGCAAGTACATTTCCATGATCGACTCTGATTTTATTTACAAGAGCACGGCATCCTGCATGCCATCCCTCACTCGCGCCTGCATTCCTCCGATCGAGGTTCAGGATAAGCGGAAACAAAATCAGAGCCAGACTTCAAAAAAGAAGAAGCAGGCAAACGGTGGAAGCAGCCGACGCACTGGAGGCGGCGACACCGCAGATAAAACACGCCCCGCGCGTTCCGGGAAGCCTTGCGTGGTCATGTGACGATAATTGGGTCTATCGCATCGACCCTTTGATTCTGTGTATTCTATATGGTACTCATGATCGAATTATGTTCTTTGTTGTTTGCTTGTTTGTTTGTTTGTTTGTTTGTTTGTTTGTTGATACAGTGAGTTCGGAAGGAAAAGAGGACGATTCTACTTCATGTCCAGTGGCTCGGCCTCCCCATCATTGCCATCGCTTTTCAAGTCGTCGCTATCCTCGCTATCCTCGTCGCTATCATCGCTATCATCGCTGTCATCGCTATCCTCGCTTTCCTCGTCGCGCAAAAAGTCTTCGAGGCGGGCTCGATCATTCTGACCCATATCGAGAGCCAATTGCCCCAGACTAGGACCAGGTCGAGGCTGTTTTTCAGCGGCCTTGGGCCGTCCCTGTTGAGCAAGACTTGCAGCGTCAATTGCCGCTTGCTCGCGAAGTCGACTTTTGCGCTCGATAAAGTCGTCTAGAAATGCCTCGACCTGGAGGGACTCGTTCCGAATTCGCTTCGCCTGCTCAAGGACTTGCGCGACCTGCTTGTGAATGACGTAGATATCCTCCAGCTCGGCGTGCAGTCTCGTCTCTGCGCGCTCGACGCGCTCCAAGTTCGTCGCCACACGGTCTGCGGCGGCGGCGGCAGCGGCCTCGGCAGCCACGATGACCTTGGTCTGCTTCTCTGCGGCGTCTACGCGCTCTTTCGCGCGCGCCTGTAGAGATGCAGAGCCTGACCTTGGCGCCTCGCGACGCGGCCCTGGCTGCAGCGCGCGTCGCAGGCCCTCCAGAGTGGGACCCGCGAGCATGCTGCAGGTGCCTTTTGGATTCTGCAGTAAGCTTTGCGCAAAAGAGGCCGACGCTCGACGGCAAGCCCCCGACTTGGTTCGTCGAGAAGAGGAGCAAAGAAAGACAAGAAAAGAAGCTGCAACGATGACCGCAAGCAAGGTCAATCAAACGCGATGAAAAGGGGAATTATCTTTGTGATGGTGAGGTACCTATACCGGAGGTAGAAACAACTTATGAAAACAGGTTGACGGAACGACAAGGCGAGAATGCGCAGCTTGTCCCGTCCCAAAGACTAGCTGATGGCGCAGCACGCGTCTGCGCTCATTGAGGCGACGGAGGAGCGGGGCTGCGATGAAGACTCGTTGTTGCACTTTACAGCACAAACGGAGCGTACAACTCGGCGACCTTTAAGCTTTTGAATTTCTCGATTGTTGTCGAGAGGAACAGAACTGCGAAAACGAGAGAGTTGCGATGCAGATGCAGGACGCACACGTGAAGACACACACCACGTCACATCTTCAGAATACGGAGGCGTCGTGAGCGAGCCAGCGTACGTGAAGATTGGCTCCTTATCCTTGCAAAAAAGCTTGGGTAGGTCTACGTTCCGCGTCTCCAGGTGTGAGTGATGCTGCTTGGGAAGACGACTCTTGAAGAGAGCTTTGAGAAATTCATCCTCGCGCGCATCGGCGTGGAAGAATACTGCAAAAACCAACTTGCTCGAGTCTTCTGCCTGGTGTACAAGATGAAGCTCGAGGTCATGGTGAACACCGTTTAGCGTGTGCTCGCTCGGGGAGTGAAAGTGAAGCTCGACGAGCTCATACTGTTTGTTTTCGTGCGCGACTGTGTTTCCCGGCGGCACCTTCACAGTGATGTTGTGTGAGCTATTGCTAAAGTCAAGCATTCCCTTGACCGGAACGACATCGAGCTCGAAGTCGGCCTTGCCGTCGAGTTGCCTTTCGTCATTCCCCGACAGCCCGGTGACAATATTCACAGGTGATTGCCGCTGTCCTTTTCGCGTGGAGGCTCTCGCAGCATCAGCTGTCCGTGTTCCCAGCAAATTCGCCGTCAAGTTAGGTTGTGCTGCAACAACCTCCATCCTCTGCATTCTGACTCTTGCTTGCTTGCTTGCTTGCTTGCTTGCTTGCTTGCTTGCTTGTTTGCTTGTTTGCGTGCTGCTCAGCTATTCTTTGTGCGTTTGCTTAATGGTTTTGCTCTTCGCTGGCTTTACTTAGGGCTGGCTTTGCTTTGTGACGGCTTTGCTTTGGTGATGGTCTGGCTCGGCTCTGCTCGGCTCGGCTGCTGCTCCTGAACATACGTATACGTTTTCTTTACGTATGCCGTAGTCTCGATCCGGGCTTACGCCATGACACATACCTTCGACGCCGCGGGCCGGCTGCGGTTGCGGCAAGGCTTTTGGTATACATCTTCGATCTCATTGTTTTTTACACTTTCTTTCAATACGGGTGTGTGACTGTGCGCGTGGGTTTCGTCGGCGCCGGCTGAGCTGCGATCACAATCACCGCCTCCTGTGACGGCGAGTGAAGGTACGACTCGCCGCCGCACCCGCTGCTGAACGGCCGCACGTGCAGACGCTCGCTCACAGCCTCTCTGGACCTTTTGGAACCCAACGGGACCGCATTCGCGGGCGCGCGCCCGGGTTTGGGTGTTTGCGGGCGCGCAAACGAGGTACGCGCCGCCGCCCGGGACACACGGTCTTTGCACTTTATGACGCAAAGTGCGCCATCCCAACCGAGCCTTTTTGCAAGGAAGGCAGGCTTCGACCTTCTACTTTCGTTGCCTTTCTTTCAGAAAATGACACAGCAGGGCCCGGGCTGGGACGAAGACGCGTGAACTGCGCAGACGGAACGCGATACCTCGCGGCCGGAAAGATCCTGGAGGTCGCGGTTGTTGTCGCTGGGGACGGAAACTCGGAAACGAGCGAGCTGCGAGGCGGAAACGGTGCGGACGCGGCTGGAAACGCACCAGGTGACGTCTTCAGAGTAGGGTGCCGTGGTCAGCGAGCCTGCGTAGACATAGACGGGCTCAAGGTTCTCGCAAAACAATTTCGGCAAGACCAGCGGCCTCGGGACGGCCTGCGTTTGCGGCACTGCAGGGAGAGCTTGGGCGAACAGCGACTGCAAAAAGGAATTTTCTTGATTTTCGGAAACGTCAAAGAAGACGGCATAGACGAGCTTACTGGAGTCCGCCGCAAAGTGTACGAGATGCAGCTCTAAGTCGTGTTGAACGCCGTCCAGCGTGTGCTCGCTGGGCGCGTGAAAGTGCAACTCTTTGAGCTGGAATCTCTTGCCATTGCAGACGGCGCTATTGCCTGAGCCCACCTTGACCGAGATGTTCCGAGTGCTGTTGTTGAAGCTGACCAGGCCCTTTACGGCATGCACCTTGATGGCGAGCGTGGAGCGAGGATTTTTCTCGCTGGGGAGATCCTCGCACCCTGTCGAGCAAATGTCGACGGGTGATTGTCGAGCTCCCTCTGGAGCGATCTTGTTCTTTGACTCATGACCAGGCACAATTTGCAGCGGTGTCGCGCTCATGGTACGGCCAAGGCCGGGCCCATGCACATTCGCTTCACAGCGGCCAGGGGCGTAGTGCTACTACGTGCGGCACACCCTGTCCGGGTCCTCTGCGCGTTACGGGTCTGATTCGCAAGCTCTGCGCATTCTTGGGGTCCGCTATTCCTCGATGGGTGTACCTCACAGACCAAGCTGTGCCCAGGTAGCCAAGGTGTTGCCTTGGGCCAACTTGCGGTGCGATGTATACTGACTGGTAGACGTGGGAGGTAAGCTGGGCCAAAATTGGCCCAGCCGGCCGGTGTTGAGCATGCACTTCTGGAACCTCGCTTGACCCAGCGGCTGCCGCTCGATCGTCCGATCGATCGGTCGATTGGCCGAGCAAGCAATCGATCGGTGCTGATCGATCGACTGACAGAGAGAATCATTGCAGAGTGCAAAGCCCTTGCTCTCTTCTTTAGGGCCTATTGTTGGCAGCGGAGCCTGAGGTAGCCACACCAGCTTCTCCTCTCACAGGGATGATGATGATGATGATGTTTCTTGCGTGACGCATCGCCAGGGTCGGTGAACAGCCAGCTGCACCAGCCAGCCAGATGCAGCGAATCTCGACAACGGCGATGCTCTCCGCAGAGGTCGGGAGGAAGGCCGACCAGAGTCATTGTTATACGGATACTCACCGACCAAAGGAAATAAATGGCAGCACGTTCTTCTTCTCCGGAGAGTGATTGCCAAGACGCTGCTGCTGCTGCTGCTGCTTGTTGCAAGGTCGAGCAGCTTTCCAACCTGAGAAGCGTTTTTTTGGCATCGCCATGAAATGCTCGCCGCTGCTGCGCCATGAACTCCGAACAACTTGGCCTCTCAGGCCCAGCCCAGATGCTGTTGTCCGCGAGAGCGACCGTGAGGCGAAGGACGCGGAGACCGATCTTGGACCTCTCGGCGACAGCGACACGCCAAGCAGGGGCACCCGATCGTTTACCGAAAGACCCCAAAATCCGATCGCAGCCCAGCGCCGCGAGGCCGAATTCCGCGCGCAGAACTTGATGCGGAGCGAGGCGCGCGGACAGGAGAGGCCCTGTCGCGCGCCGCGAGCGAGAGAGGCGAGCCCGTCGCGGGGAGGAGGGGCAGCATGGGAGGCTGCGCGAGCCACCCGGACGACCTGGGCCGCGGACCTCGCGCCGGAGACGCGCGCGCGCTGGGGGCGTATCATGGCGCAGACCACGATCACGATCACGACGAGGACGACGACGACGACAACAACGACGCCGCGTACGCCGAAAGCGACGCGAGCAACGAGCTCACCTTTGTGGGTTCCCAAGAAGAACGAGAGGCTCGGCTCGCGGGGAGAGGTGACTTTGTGGATGGCGACGCAGAAGACGGAGATGAAGACGAAGATGCCAGGATCACACGCGAGTACGAGGCGCTCCGGGACGAGGTCCTCGCGGCCAAGGACAAAATGTACCGCAAAATGGAGAAAAGGGGGGGCTATCAGCTCTTGCAGAATGTCATGGCCAAGCTGGTGAGCCCGACGTACTTTGGTGCGGCCTCGTGGCCCAGCGAACATCAGGCGCACCGATGTCTGCTCAACGGTCCCCGCGCTTCGGCGCTCATCATTTCGGACGGCCTCAGCGACCCTTGCGCTCCGCCAAGGAGCGGAAACTACCGAGGCGCCATTGGGAACGGTGACGACATCGATGATGATCGCGACTACGACGACGATGGTGCTGGTGCTGGGGCAGGGGCAAGAGCTGGGAGCAACCGTGAAGGCGTCAACCGTAGTCTTGGGTTTGGATATGAAGTTTATGGCGAGTTTGTGGACGAAGAGGACTCGCTGGAGCGTTTTACTGAGAGTGATTGGGTGTTCACATGGGAAGCACTACTTGTCGACCACATTGCGCAGAATTTGGCGGCGCAAGGACGAGATTTCCTACCTCTTTTTCGGCGACTTGAGGGGTGCATGTCGCTTGAAATACCGCAACAGAGTTTGCCAGAAGGCACTCCTGCGGAACTTATTACGCATCGGGGCACAGTTGGAGTGCTTCTTTTCAACTCCAAGGCACCAGATCTTCCTTCTCGCATCAAGCTTCCCACGGGTCAAGCGTCACTCATTGCGCTCCGTTTACTCGATGAGAATCAGCTTGACTCGATCCTGGGCGCTACAACGCAGCAGGAAGCCATCAATGCGCGCCTGGCGCTCGTCAAGCAATTCACCAAGGATAAATCTCACCACCGCATATCTCTCGCAGAGTTCCAGACACGGGATGAGTAGCGGCGCCATGATCATTATTACCAGAAAATGCAATATACGTTTCTTTCTTGGCTTTCTCAGTGTCTCTTGATTTGTATCAGCGTAGGCTTCGAGAGCACAGTCGGTCCGAGCGATTGAACTTTTTCTTGTTCCCCAGTTATGTTTCCCAGCAATGGAGTGTGTACGTGTACAGACCTCCAAACTGTACGGTAGACAAGCTGCAACTGCATGGCAGACAGCCGCTGGCCGTTGTCAAACAGAGTTCATCCTCATCAGCGTCGCGCCATTTAACGAGAGCCCCTTCCCCTTCCACCATGCAGCCGGCCCCTCATAGTGGCCCATCGAGTTCAGCAGCCGTAGCTCAGGCTCTCCGCTCTTTGCACGGTCTGCAAATGACGAAAGGTCACGCGGGTCCCCGTGCCGCTGCCTGCTGCGGCCCTTCCGACGCGACAGTGGCAGCAGTGCACCTGGCAGTGGTAGCCTGGCTGCTGCTCCTGCACCACGGTTCTTCGGTTACGAAAGGGATGCTTGAGGCGCTCGCCGCCACCCATGCCACCCACCATGACGACCAGCTGGCTGCAGCTCAAAGCGCGACAATGCCGACGCCCGGAGCTGAGACCTACCAAGCTGCCTTCGGGCTTGCGGTTTCTTTCCGTCGTCGCGAGCCTTGACCCTCCAAACTTTCTTGTGGCACAGGGTGATTGGTTGATGGTCCTCGCTTTGGCCGCTGGTTGCTGCGCTCACTGACAGGCTTCCTCGTCAGCGCAATATGGAGAGTCGTTTCTTTCGCCTCGCCTCGCCTCGCCGCGTCTCCTCCGACCTCGCCCTCTGACACAGGCGCATCGCCTCGTCCTTCTCCTCCCTCTCCCCCCCCCCAGCGATCTCCGCGACCCCAAACCAAGCGCCCTCGCCGCCCTCGCCGCCCTCGTTTGGCGCGTCGGGCGAGAAGAAAGAGAAGGCCGGAAGAGACCCGCAGCCGCCGCCCGGCGCCCACTGGGCGGCGCAGCAGGGCCGAAGCTCTGCGGGGACCCGCGGCGGGCGTCCCCGCCCCTCCGACCCGGACTGTGCGCACGACGGCGGCCTCGACGCGGCGAACGAGGACCGCGAGGACGGCGCGCTCGAGCTCGAGCTCGCGCGGGAGCAGCGCCGGCAGAACGGAGACGCTGCGCGGGCCGGCGCGACGCGGGCGGGCCGCCGCGCGGGCGCGTGGAGACGGAGCTCGCGCGGGGGAAACGGGAAAGGCGCCGCGGCGGAAAGCCAGGAGGAGGGAGGACCCGGGAGAACAGCGACGTTGAGGACGCGGCGCACAGCGGCGCAGGCGCGTGCGTGCGTGCGTGCGTGCGTGCTGGCGGCGAGGCGGAAGGGGCTCGCTCCGCTCTACGGTGAGAACGAGAGGGAGGCGAGAAGAGGCTGAGAGAGCTAGCCTCGAATTGGGGCGCGAGACGTGGGCGGCGAAGCAAAGCAGAAAATGACATCTACGAAAAAAGGCCCATCCGGCTGGTGGGGCTGGCCGTCCTCGAACTCGTCGCCAACGAGATCTCCAACGGCGTTCCCTACATCGTTTCCCACGCCATCCCCCACGCCATTTCCAACGCCATTTCCAACGTCATTCCCGACGAGCGCGCCTAGCAGCGTCACCATGATTGGGCCGTTCGGAGACCACGACACGCCTACGGCTGCACCCACTCTCCCAGCAACGGGAACCTCGTCAGGATCGTCAAACTCTGACTCATCATCATCTTCTTCCTCGTCGGAAAGCTCCATATGGAGTTCAACTCCCGTGATTACCGCAGGCTCCCTCTGCTTTGGGTTGCTCCTCGCCATCGCTCTTCTCGCTGTCGCACTCGTTAGACGGCGGGCTGCACGAAGGCAAGCCGACAGTGAGGAGAGTAACGCTGGATCCTCGGGGGGCACTGGTCCCACCGATGTCGTCCCCGAGGTCCCTGTGGCGCGAGTCAAGCGAAGAGCACGAAATGCTCCGGAGGCAATTGTTGTTCCCGTTGCCGAAGAGCAAGACGTAACTGCTATGCTTGGCGCGCCGCAACTTCGTCGTGCTTCATCGCGGCGTGCCATTGCAACGCCTCCCACGGATATGGGTATGCCCGAAACGCAGTTCCGCGAGGAGTTGCACGCCTATTTGATGAGCAAGGCGCCCGAAATGCAAGCTGATGAAGTGTCGACCTTTGTTGCAAAGGTCGACACCGATGAGCAGAGCCGAGCTGCGCTCAACGAGGAACTGCACCAGACGCACGGCCAGAGCCTCGATGACTTTTATATCGAACGAGTGCGCCAACAAGCTGCATCTCTTCGAGCTGCGCTTCGAGAAGCCGGTGCCGGGACAGCCTACCCTGTTCTTCTCGAGCACGGCATTGAATCCATTGAAGCTCTCCAGGACGTGGATCCCGCCCTCCTTACCGAGATGTTCCCAGATCCAGAATTACATGCCGCAGTCGCCCAGCTTTCGAACCCTTTGTAAATCTGATGTTGACGCCCCGATAGGGGCGACATTTCAATTTTGTGGATATCGTTGAATTTGGTATTTGATAAATAACCAATACTCTACTTCGAGGTCACTGCCAGAGAGAGAGAGAGAGAGAGAGAGCTTATCTTGGTCTCCTTCTTCTTTGCAGAAAAGGAAAAATGAACCAAAGCACGCACTCGCTTTGGCAAAGGCAAGCGCGCGCCATGACTTTCGTCTTCTCAGGAATGCCATTAAGTTGTGCGGCGAGCCGAGCCAAGTCTTGCCTTCATTCCGCTTGAAAACGTTGGGACAGCACGCTCGCACAACAGCATGGATGGCGAGTCGGTGCGAGCATCCTGAAACCCCTCAACTGTGCTAAACGAGCTCAATTATGGTGACCCGGCTTGCTTGATCAACGTAGTTCCTGCGATCAACAAGTCAGGGAGTGGAGAAAACGGTCATCATTCTACCTACGCCCTATCTATCGCTGGCAAGATCAAGCCGCGAGCAGTCTCTGCTCTCCAGGCACGCACACTCGGCTCCATTGCTGCTCGCGCTTCTCACGTCCCGAACATCTACAACCTCTTCTTTTCCAAATAGGTCCAATTGCAAAGCCGTCCAGTGACCCACGAAGCGTCGGGTCTTCAACGACCCTCCCCACGTCGATATGATCGATGACCGACAGCGCAGTGAGACAGACAGCCAAGGCCCAGATTCTCGTCAGGCCGCGCGAGACCTGCTCGCCCTCCCGCGTCCACAGGTTTGCGGCCGCGAGCCTCTGCTCGAGGAGGGAGCGGCGTCGCCCGCGGCTCGGCTCGGCTCGGCTTTATAGCGAAAGCGCCCGGTCTTGTCGGACGAGGCGCCGCAAACGACGCCGCAAATCGAATTGTGCGGCTCTCGCGGCGAGAGCTTCGCGGCGCGGCGAGGCGAGGCGAGGCGAGGCGAGGCGCGATGGGCGGCGCGGGGGGCGGCACCCAGGCCAGCGGCGCCCAGGTGCTCGTGTGCGGGTCCTTCGCGGGCGCCTGCTCCGTGCTGGCGAGCGCCCCGTTCGACTGCGTCAAGGTCCGCATGCAGACGAACTCGGCGCGGTTTAGGACCTTCTCGCAGGCGCTCGCGAGGACCGTGCGCGAGGAGAGCGCCTTCTCGCTGTACAGGGGCGTCTCGCCGGCACTCACGAGCGCCATCATCGAGAACTCGGTCGTTTTCGCGGCCAACTCGGCCATTCGCCAGCAGGCGCTCGCGCTCAAGGCCTCGAGAAACGACACCTCGCCCCTTTCGCACGCAGAGCTATCTGCGATCGGCGGCCTGAGCGGCGTATTCAGCGCGACCGCCATTTGTGCTCCAGAAACAATCAAATGCAGGATGCAAGCGGCCAGCTTGTCCTTGGTTACCCCGCCCGGACAACCTTCGGCGGCCCCTCGCTTTGCGAGCTCTCTGGACTGTTTTCTGCAAACCTTGCGAATGGAGGGCGTCTCGGGCCTCTTCCGCGGCCTTCCTGCACAAATTGCGCGCGACGTCCCCTTTAATTTCGTTTTTTTTGGTGCTTACGAGATGATCACCTCGCTGCTCTGCGTTGCGCGTCGTGTCCCGGACAAGTCGGAGCTGACGGGACCTTGGATTGTTCTGGCTGGTGGCATGGCGGGTGTGGCCGGCTGGAGCCTGACTCTGCCATTTGACGTGGTCAAGTCCACGATGCAAGTGTCCACACAAGCCAATCCTAGCACCTCGCGCACTGTGCGTGAAATCTTCGTATCAAAAGGTTTGCGCGGGTTCTTCAAGGGATGGACCGCCGCCGCAGTGCGTGCTTTCCCTTGCAATGGCGCCCTGTTTCTCGGCTACGAGTTTTCCAATCGTGCTCTCGATCGTATACGTGGGCATCAAGGTCTTTAGATCTGTTTCGTATGCGTTAGTCCCAAGCCCCCTCCTCCCTTCCTTTAGATTTGTTTGATTTTGTTTATTATGAAAAAGTTGACAACCACACTTCTTTGACTGTTTTAGTTTCGTAATTTTCATTTTCTCTTTGAAAGCGAATACGTTGTGCTCGAAGCACCAGGTCGCGCCTGGGATTCGCTGTGTTTGTGCGATCTTTCGTATTGATTGAATTTTAAAATTTTAAAATTGAACGCGTGTCTTAGTCTGCAGCTGCTGAGCTACAAGTAAACACAAAGTCCTCCCTCGCAGAGAACTTGATTGGTCTTTACGCCAATACATCCTTACCAATCACTATGATTCTAGCGAGAAGCATCCCAATCCAATCATAATAAGCTATCACTTCAACTAAACCCCCCAAAAAATTGATAGATCGCAAGACTTTTTACCTAAAATGTGACACATCAATGCATCCTCGCCCAATCTATGCCTCAGCAACCGCTTCACCCAAAGGATCATGAATCACAAGCTGCGACAGGTCAGAAGACCATCTCTCGTCTTTCTAACAGTAAAAGGAAGCACGTTCTCTCGAAAACTCCATTTTTTCCCGCTGAGTCACAGACAGGCCAACTGTGCGCTGCTGCCGATTTGGATCAAAATCGTGCTCAGCACAGCAGAGAGCATATCTGCTTGCACACACGCCTTGCGCGGTGCTGGACGGCGCTGCGTCATCGACGCGGCTATCTGCCACACGCAGGCGCTTGGCCAAGTGTCTGAGCGCGCGCGTCAAGAAGTGCTCGTTGCGAGGCACTGACAGCATCAGAACAAACATAACATGGACGAGACTTTGGTTAACTCGCTGCGCAGCGGCGGCAGCTTCACCGCCGGCCAGGGCCTCGACAGCGGGTCCGAGGATGAGAGCGACGACCTCGACCGCGAGCCTGTGGACCTCGACCGCGAGCTTGCAAGCCATAGCGGGAGCGACAGCAGCGGAAGAGTCGTGGACCTTGACGACTTTTCGGACGAGGACCACAGCCGTCTAAAGCCGGCACTCCGTCCAGCGGAGCAGGATTATGGACAAGCTGCCTCGTCTAGGTTCGAGAGCAAGGGCAAGGAAGTCGAGAATCGTGGTGGGCGCAGCGCGCGCCGGGTCTCTTTTGCCGATGATGTCGTCTTAAACGAAAGGCAACCACCGCGAGGACCTTCCCCGATGCCATCAGACAGCTCAGTGTCATCCGTAGAAAGCGACGAGATTGACGGGCTCTTCAGTATGGGCGCAGAACCACTTCAAATGCAGTCCCCCGACCTGGATCGCGAGTATCGGCGGATCACGGCTGGCAATCTGCACACGAATGAGCTCACGTACGTGTCGAGAGTGTCGCTCTTCCGCGACAGATCGTACGCCACCGCCTTTGCAGTCTGTATTTTGGGTGTTCTCGCGTTCGGCCTTGCAACGTATCGCGTCGAAAACAAGCACCACTACATTGCCACTCTTGTCGTGGGTCTCTGCCTTACCGGCACAGCAAGTGCATGCATGGTCGGTCTTCACTACAAACTTTTTCGAGGCCAATGGCAGCAAGCCGCCAGCACACCATTTTCCTTGCAGTATCTCAAACTTATTGCGCCACTGGAAGGCAGTCTGCTTGTTGCAGTGCTGGTAATCATATGGGCCAAAGGTTGGTCTTGGATGGCCGGCCTTGGCGTGGCCTGGACGGCTGCGTACGATTTATACTCCTTGCAACGCGTCGATGACGGCACCCAATTTGCCGCGGTTCTTCTCGAGATGGCCTCTGACATGGTTGTCGACAACGAAGAGATGCGTCCCGCCGTGCGACGGGCCTGGATGATTTTTA
Source organism: Aurantiochytrium sp. KH105 (assembly GCA_003116975.1). Lineage (NCBI taxonomy): Eukaryota > Bigyra > Thraustochytrida > Thraustochytriidae > Aurantiochytrium > Aurantiochytrium sp. KH105. The sequence continues at coordinate 533,019 of BGKB01000011.1, forward strand.
TGGGGCTTAACGTCTGGCTCGCCATATGGATTAGCATCTTTGTTGATACAGCGAGCAGCACTGCATATCACTCAAAAGCAATTCTGATCTTCCTCATGTTCAGTCTTTACTGGACCACCCAGGTTGCTCGCTCGCTTCTCTCCTATTACGTCACGGGTGCAGTCGTGTATCGACTCGTGCTCTCCGACCGCGACGGCCGCCAACCAGGCAAGGTACAAGCCACAATCTTGCAGCGCAGCCTTACGGTGGGCTTTGGCTCAATCTGTGCGGGCGGGTTGTACATTAATATGGCCATCAGTCTCGCTGCCGCGCACGATTCCCTCCGTCATCTCTGCCGGTGGAAGCCGGGCCGCAGCAGCCGTTCAGGGCATGGCACGTGGCGCGCTGGTTCAAGTGTATTTAACGAGGGTCGCAGAGGCTCCATTACGTCGCTCGGGGACGATCGCACAGACGACGGGAATGGCACCGACGAAGATAACAGCTCGACTAGCATTTGGGCCGAGGAGGAAATGCGCGCGGCTTCGCACGGCGGGCCCATGTATAGCGCAAACCGATATGCATGGGCGCGTGTATCCCTGCGTGGTGCACCGTTTCGGTCAGCTTCCAGGGAGGCCTGGGCCAAGCTTGTCTCTACAGGCGTGATCGGTGCCGTACAGACAGAAACAGCAGATCGCCTCCTCAGTAGCTGGGTGACTATTTTTGGTTGTCTCACGGCTATATGCGCTAATCTGCTGCTGCCTGACATCACGCGGCAGACTTCTGAGATCCAATTTGAGTTTTTTGTGGCAAGCTTTGTCGCCGGTGCAAGCAGCGCAGCTGTTCTCCTCGAGCCGCTACGGGCATCTGTAGCAGCAATATACATTGCCTTTGCGGAAAATCCAAAGTGCTTTGCCAAGACATGGCCCATTGTTCACCACCGTCTCATGCGCACCTCGGAGATGGCTCTCTTTTCTGCCGCTTCCTCGGGGACATCACCGACATCGCCCATGGACGACGAAACGTCTGGCGAGCCAGCGACTGCCAATACGCATGTGCCGCTGGATGAGGTGTGAGAGCTGGTTCGGTCCATCCGCCCACCAACCCACCCACCTCTTGAAGAGAAAGAAGAAGAATTCAGAAATCGAGAGATGGCACATGTATAGATGCAAATGGCAGAATTGTGTTGCAAGAGAAAACGGGAAATTGTCGCCACAGACAGAACCACTGAAAAGCTGGCGCACCGACTGACTGACTGATTGACTGATTGGCTGACTGACTGGGTAAAGATTAGCTCTGTGTAAACGTCGTGATGACGTTGCCATTATTTAGAAAAGAATAATGTATCACAGAACGAGAAAATTTCCAATGCCTTGCAAGAAGAACCAGTGACCCCGAATGGAATTTGCTTTTTTGTTTATCTTTCCTTTTTCCGTGTTCCTTTTTTCGTTCGAAGCAACGAAAAAAGGTCTTGTTGCAAGTCCAACGAAATCTTAGAAGGAAGTGTGTAAGTACTCAACGCCAAGATCGAAGCAGAGAACGCATACTCATATGAGTAGGCATTTTGTTTGCAAAGGCAAGGAGTCCAGAAAACAGAAAAGTTTGGGAGGATATACTTGACTTTTCCCGGCGTGAAAGCACATGCTTAAACGATCCGAGGAGAGCTGGCTAGACGCCTGTCGTTCTGTGTTGTTTGTGTGTGGTATATTCCGAAAGTCTGCTCTACTAGCTGGGTCTGCAGCGAAACTCTGGACAAAAGTGGACTCGACCTGAGCCGTATTCAGTCGCTCATTCATGCACCCACACGAAAGGGTCGATTAATGAATGAATGAACTGTAAACCGCACTCACTCGTCTAAGCGTACTTGGTGTTGTACACATCCGCTTTCCTGCCGTGGCGCTCCAGGTCTTCTTGGAGACCCTGCTTGAGGTCCTCCATCCAAAAGTCATACTTGTAGCCGACAAGGCCTCCGGCGCCGAGAGCCAGAACGTGCTCCCATGGTGCTGCGTACGCATCGCAAAATAGGTCAGAGCGAAAAGCAAGTCAAAAAAAGCAAAATGTCAAACCAGGCGCACGTCAGTCAGCTGCTGCTCTTCTTCACAAAAATCATCAGATACCCTTCCTCCACCCTACGCGTCTCCCGCGCTCCACGTACCGCTGGTCAGAGGCAGCTGGCGCAGGCCCCTGCTCCAAAGGTTCACCCCGAGGCCGGTGACGGCGCCCAGCAGGAATCCCATCTTTCTCCGGTCGCCGCTGTCGCCGCGGCAAGGTCGGGGGCGCGAAGGCGGGGCGGAGCGCGCGGGCGTGAACACAGAAGCGCGCGCGAGGCGTGCGGACTCCCGGGCTCGAGGCGCTGTCGCGAAAGAGACTGCCTGCCTGCCTTGCCTGCCTGTCTCCGCCGCCGCCTCTCGCGGGCAGTCGCAGCGTGTGCCGCCTTAACCCCCCCTGTCCTTGCCCCTCTTTCCGCCCTGCGCCTTAAGGCGGGTTCCGGGCACCCGAACCGCGCTTTGGGGTCCCCAAAAGGGCGAAAATAAAAATAAAAAGGAGGTACCTTGAAAAAGTACCTGAAAAAATAAGAGTCTTGATCCGGCGGTGAAGGGTGACCAGCTGACTAGATATTTTGCGCATCGCAAGATGCCGCTGTCGCGACACCGGCGCAGCCAGAAGAGCGAGACGAAGAAGGCCGCGCGCGGCGCGCGAAGGGAGCCCGCGCGTGCCGGAGGGGACGGCCCGGGCCGGCCTCGGATCACCCTGGGTTCCACCGGAGCGGCCGTGGTGGACTGAGAGCCTGCCTAACTGAGTGACCGCACGACAGCGACCAGAACAAGGAGATCTTTTGCCACTGCACAGCTTGCCTTGCAGAGCGCGGCAAAACGAGAACGGCGGAGCCGAAGTGGGTCGAGGCGAGAGGAGACGAGACGAAGAGGAGCCGACAGGTGGAGAGGATGGTGAAAGGAGAAGACGCCGATGTGGCCCTGTCGCCTGCAGCGCGACTGCAAAAAGCCCTACAGGCCCACCTGGGAACGGGCTCCGAAGGTGCAGACGGCAAGGGTCCAGGAGTCATGCTCGTCCCAGCCTCGTACGATGCCCTGAGTGCCAAGCTCGTGGAAAAGGCTGGCTTCGAGGCCGTCTTCAGCGCAGGCTTTGCTGCCGCAGCCAGCAGAGGCATGCCTGATACAGGCCTCATTTCCTTTCATGAAATGCTCCAGGCACACGACACAGTTTGCGAAGCCGTATCGCCCGGGTACCCCGTCATTGCCGATGGCGATGACGGATATGGTAATGCTATGAACGTGCAAAGGACCGTCAAAGCATTCCACAAGGCCGGTGTCGCAATGGTTATGCTCGAAGATCAGGTCGCCCCGAAACAATGCGGCCACACCGATGGCAAGCAGGTTCTCTCGCGCGAAGAATCCGTCAACAAAATCCGCGCCGCCGCTGATGCACGCGACGCCTTGCGCCGGGAGCGTCGTCTGCCCGCGAACGACCCAGGAATCCTCATCTTGGCGCGTACGGATGCACGCGCCACGCATGGTCTTGACGAAGCAATTGCACGTTGCCAGGCCTTTCTCGAAGCTGGCGCAGACGCCACTTTTCTTGAGGCCCCACACTCTGAGGAGGAAATGCGCCAGTATTGTGAGCAGGTCGATGGAATCAAGATGGCCAACATGCTTGCACGCGGCAAGACGCCTCGGCTCACAGGGCGCAAGCTGCGCTCGATGGGATATACCTTTGCAGCCTATCCCTTTGACGTACTGCTGGCCGCCAAGGAGGCCGTGAAGGCACGCCTTGCCGAGATGCACGATCAAGATGCCGCACCGGAGCCTCTTGACGCCGAGGCTGTCGAGGAACTTTGGCATCTCACGGGTTTTCGCCGTTACGAGCAAGAGGAAAAGAATTATGCGTGCAAGGAGGCCAAGCGCGCCAGACTTGCCCAGTAAAGAAATGTAGTGGTCGAGAATGTATCCGGACCGCCCTCGCGTGACAATGGTGGGAACTTACAGATACAGTGAGTCCATTATTAGCCTTAATAAAATTTTTATTGCAACAGTATTTCGTAGGCTGGGTCTGTACCCGGGAGAAAAGAAAGAAAGGAATGAATGAATGAATGGATGAATGGGAAGAAGCCGAAAGAACAGAAAAGACCAAGACAGAGAAGGACCAAAAATGAACTTCGATCGTCAATCAAAAACAGGGGTCTTGGGTCTGCCGTCGTATGAGTAGTGAAAGCCGTTCTTGAGCCGTGGCGCAATGATCAGAAAACGACAGCGAAGGTCGCTCTCGACGACCATGATGGCCCCTGCATTGTCAAATTCTCCGCAATAGTTGGGTGCGCTGAAAAGCGTCACGAGTTGACGGTCCGCAAAAAGCTCGTACCCTGCCTCCACGACCTGGTGTGCACGCACCATAAGATCGAACTTGTACTTGCGTAGAAAGCTCTTGAGCACGTCGGCCCCGAAATTATATGAAATCCCGCGGTCGCTCTCTGCCCACCCACGCACATCCGCGTCGGGGTCGCTCCAGAGGAAATCAATGAGCATCCCACGCGGCGGGATCTGAAGAGGTCGTCTCAAATTCTCAATCTGTGAGAGATCCTCCAGCAACGGCGACAGCCCCCCGTGAATGCAAAAGACCTTTTCTTCAATCACAGCCGCAATGGGCATGGTTGCGAAAACAGCATTGCAAGCTTCCCAACACTTCATTGTTAACCTTCTCTTGCATTCAGCAAAGAAACCGTACACCCTGTTGATCGACTCGCTTTCGTGGTTGCCGCGCAAGAGGAAAATGTGGTTGGGAAAGCGCACTTTAAGGGCAAGAAGGAGCATCATGCATTCAATTCCATTGCGCCCGCGGTCAATGTAGTCGCCTAGGAAAAGATAGCTCTCGTTTGGGGGGTAGCCTCCAAGCTCGAAGGCGCGCAAAAGATCCACATATTGACCGTGGATATCGCCAACTATCCTGATGGGCGCACGGAGCCGCAATAATGATGGCTGCGATAGCATGGCCAGCTCGCTCTTGGCCATGAGCCAAAGAGCCTCGGCTTCATCAGTTTCGACTTCGAGATCATCAGATCTGTCAAACTTGAATGAAAGGCATTTTTTGATGATCGTTTCTGCTCGCGCGTCTTCTTCGGGAGTCAACTGAAATGTAGGATACTGCTTCTCCCCAGCAGCGGCCCCGGCCCAGCCCTCTCCTTGCGCGTTCGTCTTCGTCTCTGTGTGAGTGGCTGGTAATGCCATGATGTTTCCTTAGGTCACGCTGCGACAAGGTGCTGGCCGCGAGCGAGCGAGGAAAATTTGCAAAGACTGAGACCACCGGGACCGGAACGGAGACCACAAGCTCTGACACCGGGACGGTGGGGTGGAGTGTAGTGTCAGTGCGAAGAGAATCGGGGCGCACGCTTTCCTCACGCGCTCCAGGTGTTTGCTGTTTTCTTGCGCATTGACAAACCCTCCCAAAGTGTCTGGCGCCAACCGGTCAGCGAGCAAAGCAAGCAAATGAATTCCAAGACATAAAGCAGTCTGCCCTGACAGCCTTAGGCAGTGTCTTTTCGTGTCTTGTCTTTTCGTGTCTTGTCTTGACTTGTCTTGTCTTGTCTTGTCTTGACTTGTCTTGTTTTTCCTGCGTACCGACGGTGAGTTGTCGACTTTAGTCCATTCCATGATGCATGGCGTGCCTCCGTGAAAAGAAGAGGGCCAGCGAAGCAAAGGAGCCGTTGGATGTGAACACTTCCTGTCTCTCCAAGAAGGGGCCCTAAAAGGCATATTCCGGATCGTCGAATCGTGAGACTCGCAAACCCCAACCAAGGTTGGATGCCCGCGAGGCCGCACGCTCCGCATAGTGCCGCGAGCGAGCGGGTGAGCGGGCAGCACCGACACGGGACTGAGCCCGGGTCTCGGTCCTGACACACGCTTGCTGGCCTGGCCGGCCGGCCCACGCTCATCCGAGCAGGTTCGCGTCGCTGGCGGAACATGAGGGTCAGCGGACTCGTCCGGAGCCTCGGCGTCTCCAGGAGGCAGGTACTCCAGGTCGTCGGGCGCAGCCTCGCGAGGCAGCAAAAGGGCCTGCGCTGGTACCACGTGGTGTTGAGCTTGTACATTGGTCTGCTGTGGAGGTCGACCAAGAGAACCAGCGAAATACACGGCGGCAGGTACTGGCGCAAGTTGCATGAGAGGGGGAATATCTGGCGCACCTTCGTGGCGGCCCATGTCTCGTTGGGGAGATACATCATCACCAAGGTGAGCCTTGGTATGCTTATTTTGCGTAGCCTCACTGCAGGCGCTACCATTGTTCCTCAGCTTGCTGCGAGCTTTATGGAAAAGCAGTCTGCAGCATTGCAAGAGAGTTTGCAGACGCGAGTGGAGGGCTTCCTTGACCAACAAATGGACATGGTCGGCGAAAAGTTCAAAGGACTCGTCAAAGACCCGTATATGCCACTACGCATTCAAAGTACGATCGATGACTTTGTCGATGTTCTTCTCCCCGACATCAAACTGGCGCTTTTTACAAAAACAAATGAATATATTCGGTCCTACCGGGCCAAACGGACGCCGCGCCGGCGTCGACCTTCGGAGGCAGCTTTTGCGCGTCGCCGCTCGGGGAGACGACTACTCCAAGATGCCAAAGATGATGATGCTGAGGATTCCGCCGAACTTGAAATTGATCAGGTACTCGACTCTCTCATGGAGGATGTTGATGATGACGAGGAAGAAGACTTCGACGATGTCGATGACTTTGACGATGACGACGATGATGACGAAGATGACGATGACGACCGAGACGGAAAACATATCGAAGCAGACGAGGATGACGATGACGAGGACGAGGATGACGTGGAGGAAGATGAAGACACCAACTCGGAGACCCTGTCTGAGGTGGATTCGAGCAGCGACGCACCTCGATCCGAGGGCTTCTCGTTGTCAGCAAAGACAATGCGGAACAGCAGCCCAACGGTGATGACTCGTCGACTCATTGCTCGTCGCGCGGGTCAGGCACGTCGTCTATGCTGGAGATGGCGTCGCCGCTGGATGCGAAGGAGCAAACGTCGCCAGCGCAACAGCATGTGTTTTGCTCGGCCCAAACGTACGACCATTCGTCGTACAGCACGAGGGGCGCGCGCTTGGGTTCTCTACACGTTGGCGCCTTTTGATCGCAGCTTTTGGCGCATGCTGCGCAGTCCATGGTACATTGTCTTGCAGTTTGTTGGCCTGATTCCTGGTGTAGGCATGTTGTGGTGGTTCTTTGTCTTCATCCTTCATGACAAACGTGACGAGTTTCAGCTCTCGCAATTCATTGTTGGCTTTCAATCGGCCAAGTTCTTTTCCCAAGGCTGCCTGAATCTCATTCGCGGGGCCTTTGCGTATTTTTGGTGCGCCAATCGCGAGGTCCCTACTTGTGCAACAGAGGGCCCCATGATCAAGGAATACTCTGACGCGATCTTTTTTGCGGTGCAGATTGTCATTGTTTGGCTCACATTCTTCATTTTGCCTTACTCGGAACCTTGCCGCGCAGTCAATGATCCTCGCGACGCCCATCTGCTCGATGAGGCGCGTACAGATCGAAATCAGGCTGCCTTACGCGCCAAGGTGCGTCTTGGTCGCGGCGGACGCTTGCGCAATCTGTTTTGGTGGGACACCTTTGCTGTGTGCACAGTTCTTGCGCTCGGCGCCTTGGCTTATTTTGGGCTCGAGCTCCGCGGCTGGCAGCTACGCGCCACCCTGTATTGGCTCAGCACAATCTACGGCCTCACTGCGATGCCCTTTATTCTCTTCAAGCTGCCGATTATGGGCAACCTCCTCACACCCACAAAGGCTACTGGATATACGCGCAAGGGGTACACGGTCCTTCGGGTGATCCCGCCACCGCCTCAGCCGCTCGTGGAATACCACGAACGAGTCAAGGCTCGCAGCGAGGCCATTGCGCAAGCAACCGGCGTGCGCGGTGCTTCCCGCTTTGATGAGATTGGAAATGCCGACGACGTTGATGATGAGGCCATTGCTGCGCCACCTATGCCCCACACAAGCGAGCACGGACACCGGCATAGCCTTTTATCACACTCCTCTTCTTCCTCGTCGCTCTCTGCAACGTCGGCGTCACTGCGTCGCCGCTGGCAAGAATCTCAGGAGCAAAGACAAAGGCAACAAGAGGAGCAAAGGCAACAAGAGGAGCAAAGGCAACAAGAAGTCGAACGACATAAACAAGACCAAAAGTACCAAGATGAAGAAGGAAGTGCTGTCATTGGTCACACGCAAAGGAGCCTAGGCAAATCGCGTCTGCTTCCCACGCTTGTTGAGGCAGGGAATCAGGTCGATCACGCCTTGAGCAAGCTCGCGTCTCCGATATCGAGTAGCTCGGCGAGCACGTTATTGACGCGGTCGCTGAGCCCTGGGCTTTCAAACGAGGATAGCAGTCATGGAGACCAAGCCGCTTCCTCCTGGCAGTGCGAACAAGATGAGCTCGAGCGTGAAAGCCGAAGACATGGGCGTTTTTTTCTACCGGATAAGTATGAGCAGCGCTATGGCGATTACCATCCGGAGGGCCCCGAGGAAGACGATGGCATGAACAGTCCAACAAGTCCTTCCGATTTCGCGCCTGTAGGCATTCACGATGTCACCGCGGAGGTGGCTGCGCGAACGACGATGAATCAGGCTAACGCGCAGCTCCTTTTCAATTTGCGTCGGCTTCGGAGTTCGTCTTCTCTTTTCGAGGATGGGCGATCGGCTTAATGAAAAAGACAAAAGTTGTGAACTACATGTAAAGGTATATTCTATGATGGAAAGGCCCAAAATTGGGTGCATATCCAAAGGTTGGTCTCGTCCCTCGCGTTTGACTCGACTCGAAGATCTGCGCGTCTGCGAAATCAAGCTGGCAGCTAAAAGGCGTGTCAACGACTTTAACCCCCAGACTTGACCAACAAAGCTTTTACAAGCTTTTTTGTCTTCTTTGGGGATCCTCTGGTTCTACTTTTTACAGTCAGTCCATGGCGTCAAGTAGAAGCAAGAGTCCCGACGCGATGGCAAAGAACAGAATGACATTTCGGCGAAAATTGGAACTGTGGCTCTTTGCACTGAAAAGCTGCTCGGTTGACATGTCCATAAAAATAGTGCTTGTCTGCACATCCTTGAAAATATTATCCACGAACTCGCTTTGCTCCACGATCTTGTCATTGAAGAATGAGAGCATTTGCGAGAATTCATTCATTTGCGTTTCAGCCTTTTTCACGGCTTCCAGCTCGCTGTCGAGCCGAGACTGCAAGGCTGTTTGTTCTGATTCCAGAGCTTGCATCAGGGCTTGATCGTGTGCCTGTTCCATCACATCCTCATGATCGCTCGCGTCCGCGACATCGAGGCCTAAGGCCGCACGGCTGTCATGTCGTGCCGTGTCTACATCGTGTGCCGGATTTACCTCGGGGCTCCTGCGATCCTGATCCTCCTGTGGCTCCTCCTCGATAACGCGCTTACGGCGACGATGGCGCAGAGCACGGTTCTGTGCATTGTACATTTTCATGTCAAGGTCATCATCAGCATCTGGATCGAAGGAAGTGCTCTGCTGTGCCTCTTTAACGAGACGAGCGATTCGCGCTTCGCCCTGTTCGCGAGCATGTGTTTTGTGTGCGTCACTGCCGTCATCTGCCACAGACACGTAGAGCGCTGTGCGCGACGATGTGGTATGTCGCAGGCGAAGCAGCTGGAGCTCGCCAGAGGCTTTGGTGATATTTTGAAGAATCTCGTACAAACGGTGCACAGCTGCTTGCTGGTGCGCAAGCGCGGAGTCCGGTCTCGCTGCGCCCATGGCCTGGACGGCATCCCGCAGGGCGTCCACCTTGGCACGTTCGTCGCCAACGACACTTGCGAGTCTGGCGTCAAAGGCGTCCCGTTCACGATCAGTGAGCCCTCGGGCCGAGGCGGACGACGTGGAGTACGTAAACGTCGCGTATGCTTCCGCTACCTGCGCAATGGTCTCCTGCGCGCCGACGAGCTTGCGAAGTGACTCGAGCGAGTCCGCAGCAAAGGATCGTCGGCCTGTGCCGGGAGCATCTTGACCCTGGCTTGTTGCCTCGGGCGGCCTTCGTGCCGCGCGTCGCTGTAGTGCTGTCTCGGCGCGGTCTACCGCCGCCCAAAAGGTTTCCGTGACATCCATGGGTACGACCCGCGTCCCTCGCGCAATGCTCGCACGACTTTATGTTATGTTATGATCATCATGCCATGGTGAAGTGAATGAAAATAGCAACGCCACGTTGCTACAGGCTAGGCCTAGGCATACCTATATCTTGCCTCTTTTGCGCCACCGCGACGGACAAAGAAAAGGAAAAAAAGGAGGTATTCTAGTCGTCAGAATCAGAATCTATCTAGACATAGGCTCGAGGTCTAAGCCGAAGAGTGTAGTAGTTGTGATGTAGTTTCCAGTCGCGAAGGAAAAGTTCGATTTTGGTCCAAGAAGAACTTTGCATTTTCCTCCTCTTTGTTTCCCAACCATAAATGACACCTTGGTCGGAAAATGGTGTTGTTGTCGCTCTTGTTGTTCTGGTACTTCTTTATTTTTTTATTTAGGCCTGGAACTTCTCAAAAGATACTGTAAAAACGATCATGTGCTTTACTAGGATGCAAGTCTCCACTCTATCTACTCTCCAGCCTTCAGGTGCCCCGATGATGAGATCTCGCAGTATGCAAAGGCATTCCAGAGAAAAAATCTCAGCGACTCGCCTTGGCAACGCAAAAGAAAGAAATCAAAATCCTGCCGTGATCATACGTACTACTACTACATCAGACGCTGGACAAGAGCTCGAAAAGGAGATGAATGAAATCAGAAAGTCAGTCAGTTGTTGACAGGAAGGAAGGAGGAAAAATCAGTCAGTCGCGACGGACGTTGCAGAGCGGCCGTGCGACGCAGCAGAAGAAGAAAGAAGGTCGAAGCGGACACAAACAACGGAAATGTTATCCGCAGAACCGCGGCGAAACGCGAGAGTACGGATCTTGTGCGCCGCGCGCGCCGGGTCGGAAACATACTTGAGAGTGAGTGCGACGTCTGAGGCATCGAGGACATCCCATACGCCGTCGCAGCCGAGGACGAGCCAGGCGTAGCGCGCTGCGTCAAATGCTGGTAGGGCGGGCAACCAGTCAAAATGGTGCACCGCAAAGGTTGGCTCCGAAGACACAATTGGACTGTACTCAATGTCGCCAAGGGCGCGCGATACGGCGAGCATGCCGCAGACGCGGCCTTTATTCGACACAAATCCGCCGCTTTCGTCAATGCGCTGGAGCTCCTCGGCGTCTAGAGGCTTAATGACGCGCCCGAGCTGACGCGTCGACTGATCGGGCCCCACGAGGAGCGCACGCGAATCGCCAAGATTTGCAACGTAGAGATCACTCCCGGAAACGTACGCGATGACGGCGCAGCTGCCATTCATAATGTTCAGGTACCTGCACTTGGCTTGAACCCCACGAAAGGCTCGAGCCATGCACATGGTGACAGTAGCGTCGCGATTCGCAGCCTCATGCGCATCGAGAGCGGCTGCAAGTTCGTTCTGTAGTACTTCGGGAAGCCAGCGCTGGGCAAATTTGGCACATTCTACGCCACCGTGGCCATCAAAGATACCAAAAAGAAAGTCCGACTGCCGGGCCCCAAAGTTCTCACGCAAAAGGGTGACGTCTTCCATGGTCGCGCGCCGCCCGCGTGTTTCGGCAAAACCAAAATTGAGTCGAGAGGAATCGGCAAACATGAGTTGGCCCGGTTCTCCGGCAAATGGAGCAGGGGCTGGAGATACCGATCCCGTGAGGGCCGCAGCAAGCATGCTTGCCTTATCGCTTTGCTGGTCAGGACGCATCCAGCCAAAGCTCTTATTGGAGTCATCCGAAGAACTCCGTTTGCCAAAGGTGGCCATGGCGTGAGAGCTGTGCCCGCCTCCGCCACCGCCTCCGCTCGACATATCCTGCGTTGGTGTCGACGTGGTATCGCCGCCGACAACGTCGCCAGCGACGCTACTGCTTCCGCTCATCAAGGGTCTTGCCCGGTTGGCACCGACGAACGAGCCATAATCATACTCTTCACTTTCGTCATCGTCGCCGCCGCCGTTGTCCTGGTGATGATGTTGTGCGTCGCCTCCAGCGCCGTTGCCAGAGGACTGTATCGTGCTGGCCTCGGCGGCGGTGTCGGTTTTCTTGCGTGAATTTAAAGAGGCCGCGGATCCAATGGCACGGAGAAACACTTGGCTGCGTGAGGCAGGTTTCTTCTCTGCGCCATTGACTCCGCCAGGAATTCCATTTCGCGATCCCTGCGAGCCCGATCCCGGAAGCGCGAGCGTGGCAAAGAAGTCATCGAGAACGGCAGCCGCGACATTGTTACGCTCGAGATATTTTTGGATGCGAATGGTGCTCTCCTCGGCGGACCAGCCCTGAGAGGCGATTTCGGCTTCGCTCCCATTTGGGGTGCCGACGCCTGCGCCGCCGTTGCTGTTGGAGCTGTTTGCGCTGCTATCACTTATTCTTCGGTGTAGCCGCTGCACGCGGATGGCGTGAGACGGGCCACCGTTACCCTCAATATTGAGTTTACGCATCCGGTGGTTGCAAGCGAGTGCGTGCGCAAGACCCTCTAGCGCACGATCGTTGAGGCTGTTATGCGACAAATCAAGGTCCTCGACCACATTGGAACACAGCAAGAGACGGTTGCTAAGGGAATGAGCGCACTCCTCATCGATGTTGGTGTTGCTGAGATTGAGAGTCGTCAGGGTATGGTTCTTTCGCATGTACTTGAGAATATTGCGCACACCGCGCTTGCCAAGAACATTATGTGAAAGATCGAGAGAGACAAGCGTGCAATTTTGGCGCAAGCCTTCACCGATGATCATCACGGCCCGGTGGGTCACGCCGCAGTCTGAAAGAGAAAGCGCGCGAATATCGCATCCGTCATGAACGAGATGTGCGATGGCAACTGAGCCGTGTTCGCCAATAATAGCCCGTTGCTGCCGAAAGTCGAGATCAATACTCGACTTGTCCTGGCGATGCGCCTCTTGCCATCCTTGCTCAATTTTGCTGACTACCAACCGGTCGAACTCGGGACTCAAGGCGGCTGCGTCGTTTTCTTGGCCACGTCGCGCGTCTTCAATGGCCAGTCTCTTAGCCTTGTTGAAAAACATGACCATGGACGCCTTTGCTCGATCGACTTCGGAAAAAACACCTCCGGGCCCCGGGCCAGAGGCTCCGGGTCCAAGGTCGCTGGCGCGACCATGGCAAGCGCCCATACTCTGGAGATTTAACGCCTCGAGCTCTTCCTCGTCGACTGTGCGTAGAGAGAGCCTGTTTGCGCGGTACGCCTGTGGTGTAGCGAGACCGAACTGGTCAATAGGTGACCGAGAGCCTTGCTCGAATGGTGCAACCTCTAGAAAGAGCTCGCCGTTGAAGCCAATTGGCTCGGTGTCAATGGAGAGCTCTGGGTCGACAGCGTCAGCGTCAAGTGTCACGTCGGACGGGTTGGTATCGTTGCCGTTGGCTCGGCGAGGTCCTTGAAGAGACGCGCCCGCTTCCTCCCTCACGGGCGCAGACTGTGCGCGCTGGGGAAAGCGGAACCTGCTCGTAAATCTATATTGATTCTGTGGTTCCTGTCTTCGCGAAGATTGTGCTTGTGCTTGCGTTGTGTTGTCTATATGTCGTTGATGTCTCGAGAGGATGGGCGCGGTGGACAGACCTGGATCACTTCCGCCACCCCCGCTGACGGTGGTAGCCGAGGAGGATGTTCGGGTGTTTGGAAGGCGGTTTTGCGTGGAGAATGTGTTTGCCGAGGCGTTCGTGTCAGTCTGGTCGCCTGGATCTGTTGTGGAATGTGTTGCTGCTTTCTTTTGATTCCTTGATGTTTTCTGACCTCGACTGGTGCTGCTGTCGCTGCCGTTGCTGCTGTTACTGCCACTGCTGGCAGGACCCCCCCTCGCCGGATCGGAGTCGTCGTCGGGGACGGCGCCTTTCCGCAGCAAGAAGGGGGGCCGGCAGCACGAGAACCAGAAAATGGTGCCTGCGTCGCTCTCGCTTTAACGCTTTCTCGTTCGCTTGTGCTTTGGAACCCTGGCGCTGGCCTGTCTGTCTGGCTCGCTCGCTCGGCGTGTCCGTCTCAGGCTCTTACGCGCTGGAGCACTTGGTTTCGCGTGCTTCGTGCTTGCTTGCTCTGGACCTGGAGACAAGGAGCGATATGGTGCCTGGGCTGGCTCGCAGCCTTGCCTTGCCTGCCTGCTCGCTCGCTCGCTTGCGACAGGCGTGCGGAGAGGCCTCCCGGAAAGGCGGTCCGCACGGCCGCGTCCGTCCGCGCGGCCTCGGGCGAGCGTCTCTCGCCTCCCTCCTCCCGGCGCGCCTGCGCTTCCCGAGGGCCCGGGGGCGGGCGTTCGCCTCGCCCAGCAAGGACTTCCGAGGAGGCCCTCCCTCTCTGCCCGCCTTCGCCTCGCCCGCCGCGGGCCTGCGCGGGCGCGGGCGGGGCCGAGGGGCCGGCGGGCGCGCGGGCGCGGGGCGCGCGCGCGCGGCCGCGTCGGGCAGGAGCGCGGAGCGCAGATGGCGCGCGAGGCGCTGCTCCGCTCCGCTCCAGCTGCCTGCCTGTCTGCGTGCCTGGGCGGGCGCGGGGATCCGGGGCCGGAGAGGAGGCGCGGGAGGGGGCGGGAGGGGCGCGCCCGGGCGCGGTGCGCGCGGGCGGGCGGGCGGGCTGGGTCGGTCGGTCGGTCGGTCGGTCGCTGTCTCCGCGCGCCCGCCGCCGCGGGCGCCGGGTCCTCGGCGTCGCGCGAACAGAGATCGAGTTTTGAATTCCTGATTGTGCAGCGCAGGCGCCAAGGCCGCAAGTGCGCCAAAGGCCGCCCGCAAGTCGAGAATTCTCGCCGCCAAGTGCGCCAAACCCCTAGCCAGAAAGCAAAGCAAAGCAAAGAAAGCAAAGAAAAGTAAAGAAAAGAAAAGTAAAGTAAAGTATAAAGTAAAGTATAAAGTAAAGTATAAAGTAAAGTAAAGTATAAAGTAAAGTATAAAGTAAAGTAAAGAAAGAAAGAAAGAAAGAAAGAAAGAAAGAAAGAAAGAAAGAAAGAAAGAAAGAAAGAAAGAAAGAAAGAAAGAAAGAAAGAAAGAAAGAAAGAAAGAAAGAAAGGAAGAAGGGAGAGAAAGGGAGGAGGCCGCGCGCGCAAGTGGGCTAAGCGCCGCGCGCAAGTGCAGAGTTTCCCTCGCGCAAGTCAGGAATCCGCCGCCCGCAACCGCGCGCTGGGTCGTTCAATGAAGGCTTGCCGCCTTCCAAGGCGGGTCACCGATCGACGAGCCGCCGCCGCAGCCGCCACCTTGCGCCGCCGCCTCGCTCCGCTGCCGGCCCCCCGCCTGCCCGCCGCACGCCCGCCCGCGCAGCAGCAGGCCGCCGCGGGGGCAGACGGCCGGCCGGCCGGCCGGCCGCGCCGCCCGGAGCGAGCGAGCGAGCGAGCGGGCGGGCGCGGGCGCGAGCCAAGATGGCGAAAAACCGTGACACGAGGTCCCGCTCCGGACCCTCTCGCGCCGAGTGCACACCCCCGCTCGCGGCGGGCGGGAAGGGACCTAAAGCTGTGAATAGGCCGCTTCGCGCGCGGGCGCGGCGCCTCGCGCGCGGAAGCCGCCTTAAGTGGGCGGGCGCGGCGCGGATAGTGCATTTGCGTGGAGCGGCTGCGAAAGTGCGGGCGCGGGGAATAGTTGCACTTGCGCGGCGCGGGTTAAGGCGGCGCGCGCACTGCGGCGGGGCTGCTCGGGACTGCGGCGGCGCGCGGCAAGTGGGGTATAGGCGGCGCAGCAAGTGGGGTATGGGCGGCGCGCAAGTGCGGAATGGCGCCGCGAAGGGCCGCGAAAAGGCGGCTAGAGAGAAGCAGCGCGCAGCAGCGCGGCGAGGCGGCGGAGGGAGGCCGCGCAAAAGCGCTCGGACTCGACCGCCTGGAGGTTCGCTGCGCTGCGCTGCGCCGAGGAGACGATGACGCACGGGAACAACCGCGACATGGACCTCGTGCCCCGCGTCCTGCAGGCTGCGGTACGTGCGACCCGCCCGCGGAGCCGCGTGAGACAGGAACGAGATGAGATGAGATGAGATGAGACGAGGCGAGATGAGACGACGACAAGCCGCCTGCCTGCCTGTCTGCCTGCCGCGAACCGCCCTTCCAGCGGGGCGGCGTGGCGCGGCGCGAAGAGGTGCGCGTAGAAGTGGAGGCTACTCGCGAGATGTTTTCTATAGCGACCTCTTTTGCGACGCTGCTCTCTCTCTCTCTCTCTCTCTCTCTTGCGCGGCCGCAGCAACAAAAAACAAAAGAAAAGAAATGTTGCTTGCAGCCGTGAGAGGAGGAGAGAGAATTCAAAGTCTGTCTCTCTTGCCCTCTTCATCCTCATTCTCGGACACTCCTCACCCGCCGGCTCTGCGGAGCCAGCTTTGTTTGAGCTCATCTATCTTCTCCCAGTCCATGAGCGGATAGATGAATGATGTATCAAAGAGAAAAATTGACTGACTGACTGACTGACTGACTGTCTAACTAACGTTACGATAATACAATTCCACAGGGTCTCGGTGGTGCGGCCGGTTCCATTCTTGGCGGCGCCAAGTACGCGTGGCAGTTTACGCCTGCCAACAACGCAAAATTTACCGCTGCGGCGCTCATGAAACACGCTGGCGCAAAGGGCGTAAGTTTGCTGCTATCTATCTCGCTCACGATCGATTCGGTCCGATGGCCTTTTGCATGCATGTATGCACGAAAACTAACTTTGATTGCAATCGGGAAAATGTGCTGATATGACGATCGATCCTTTTTCCGGACACCAAAACCAATTAACATGCAGGCCGTCGTCGGGTCTGGCTTTGTCGTGTACACTGGAATTGAGTCCCTCTTCGACACTCTGTTGGAGAAGCAGACTGTCGGCGCGTCCGCCGTGGCCGGCGCTGCCACTGGCGTTGTAGCTGGTATGGCGCGTCGGTCTGTCGTCGTTGGCGCCACTGCGAGCGTCATTCTGGGCGTTGGCGCCGCGGTGATCGCCATTAACGGCGAGGAACTCTTTAGCCAGAAGGAGCTCCCTTACCCTGGCTACAAACGACCCTTTTAGTTGCACTAATCTACTCAGCCCTGTCAAGCTTCGCCTCACTCACTATCAGATCGATGGTCACACTTTGCTCAATCGCTCATTCGCTCGCTTGATTCTTCAATTCTCCTTTCCTTTTTTAGTTTCTTTTTTTCCGAATAACATTTATGCAGATAGGCCTCGGAACCATGCTTTGCAATGAGAGACAAAAGCAGAGCTTTCATATGATAAGTGGCGGGCGCACCGTGGTCCAGCGTCTTGCGAGAATGACCCTTTCTTTCTCAATCTACAGAATGCGCCGTCGCCGCATGGGTCAGCTCAGCTTCGCGTAGCGAAGTCTAGCTCAATCAAGGTCGCTTTGCTTTCACTGTCGGTTTAGTTTCTCTCTCTCTCTCTCTTCCTCGACTGGTTTTGCTCTGCTTTCCTATGCTCTGCCATGTGATGCTGATCTAGCAGCAACCATTGCCCTCCTCTTCGGCCTGGGTGAGGTCCGCCCCCTGGTTTGACGAGGACATTCCACCAGGACGAGAAGCTCCGCCGCTGGCAGCAGTGCCCTCAAGAAGTGTTGGGCTGTCCAGGATTTTTTGAACGAGCTCTTGGAACACCTGCTTGACGCCGAGCTTTGTTTTCGCGCTTGTCTCGATGAAGAGCATGCCACGCTGACGCGCCCATGCCTCACCTTCCCGCGTAGACACCCTTCGTTGCTCCTCGAGGTCCACCTTGTTGCCTACAAGGACCAAAATTACGTCCTTGGTGCCGCCAGGAGTATACTTGCCGACTTCCTCGAGCCACTGATTCACGTGCTCAAACGTGTCACGTCGCGTGACATCGTACGTGAGGATGATGCCTTGGGCGCCGCGGTAGTACGAGCTCGTGAGCGTGCGAAACCTTTCCTGGCCCGCCGTATCCCAAATCGTTGCCTTGATCGTCTTGCCTCCCTGTTGCAGCATTTTCACTTTAAAGTCTACGCCACAGGTGGCATTTTGATCTGCGACAAAGGTTCCGTCCGTAAATTGGAGCAGAATGCTGTGCGAAAAGAAAACGTCATTTGGCCAGTCAGTTGATGATCCATTTACTCCAGTCATCTCGAACAGCGTCATCGCGCCCATTCGTGCGCACATGCAGACACAACCAGCGGAAAAGCAAGCCATCTATCGCGAGAAAGCAAGCCAACAGTCTCTTGCCTGCATGAAGGAAAGCAACAAGCCTGTCTGCAGAAGAAAATAATAGAAAGCAAGCAACCTGACTACATGTGCGCTCTTTTCTCATTTCTTTCTGCGCGCACGACGTACCTGGACTTGCCCACGCCCGAGTCCCCAATCAAAAGAAGCTTGAAGAGATGGTCATACGGGTCGTTCCCGAGCATCCTTGTACGCTCTCTGCGCGCAGGCGCTTCGCGAGTGTTCGGCGCACGCTGGCTCGGTCGCGAGTTCGAGAGTTCTTCTCGTCCCGAGGTAGCCGAATTCGCCACTCACGATTCGCTCAGCCGAAGAGCCCGCTCGCTGGCTTGTTCGCGCAAAGGCCCGACTGGCGGCGTTGCGCGCTCGTTCACCTCGCGCCTCTGCCTTTTCTCTCTGTCCCGCGCTGCTTCGTCCGTCCTGGGGTCGAGGGCGTCGCGAGTCTTTGAGAGGGTTTTGGTCTCCGCTTCGCTCTTGAACACACGTCATCGCTAAACGCCGAGCAAACAAGAACATGCAGTAGAACGTGCATAATGCGGTGGGTTGTTTTCCGGCGGTCACAGGGCTAGGCCTACTATCACCGAGGATGAAAAATTAGATTGATTGATCGATTGATTGATTGGTGAGCATCGCCTTACTTGGAGAAAGTGCTCATTAAAATCTTGGATGCCTTGCGTAAGCTCGGTAAGCGTTGCTGTGATGGTGGCTTTCCTGATACGGGTCAAGCGAACTTCACCGTGGTCGTCCATGGCGAAAGTGGAGGCCGGATATTCCAGATCGTCTACGCGGAGAGCGACACCAAGTCCATGCACCATGAGAAGAGCCTTGCTCACGACGGCCTATGGGTATTTGACGTGACCGGCTTTCTTTAAAGTGTTCCTGGCAGATCAGACAGAAAATGAGAAAACAAGCATGGTCATGCACTTCTTTAGCAAGGTGAACCTATCAAATTGAGCACGCGCTTGATGAATGCGGCAGTCTGTAGGCAGGAAAGCTCTTGCGACGATACGATCAGATCAATTTTCGAACATTCACAAGCATCTTTTGCGTCATTCTATGAAGAGAGTGGTCAATCACGGCAGCGTCATCAAAATTATCGTGAGTGCGATGTATTCACGCGCGTACAAGTCTTAATGCCAGGGGCCTAGCTGTTGGCAGCTCAGGAGATCAATTTCTCTGATTCTCATTTACTCCTCGTGTTCGGTGACAATGAGAGTAAGCGAGCGTACGAGCGAAGTAAGGGGATCACGCGAAGGACGGGGTGAGTGAGAGCTTGTTCTTCTTGACATTGACGGAAATGACGATGAAAAACGTAAGGATGAAG
Source organism: Aurantiochytrium sp. KH105 (assembly GCA_003116975.1). Lineage (NCBI taxonomy): Eukaryota > Bigyra > Thraustochytrida > Thraustochytriidae > Aurantiochytrium > Aurantiochytrium sp. KH105. Next base: position 552,527 of record BGKB01000011.1, read on the forward strand.
CCGCCGAGAACATGCATGGAGGTGATGGGATTGGCAACATTTATGCAGATAGGCCTCGGAACCATGCTTTACAATGAGAGACAAAAGCAGAGCTTTCATATGATAGGTGGCGGGCGCGCTGTGGTCCAGCGTCTTGCGAGAACAACCCTATCTTTCTCAATCTACAGAATGCGCCGTCGGCGCACGGGTCAGCTCAGCTTTGCGTAGCAAAGTCTCGCTCAATCAAGGTCGCTTGACTTTCACTGTCAGCCCAGTCTCTCTCTCTCTCTCTCTCTCTCTCTCTTCGTCGGCTCTTGTTTGCTCTGCTTTCCTATGCTCTGCTATGCAATTCTGCACAAGCAGAAATCATTGCCCTCCTCTTCGGCCTTGGTGAGGTCCGCCCCCTGGTTTGACGAGGACATTCCACCAGGACGAGAAGCTCCGCCGCTGGCAGCAGTGCCCTCGAGAAGTGTTGGGCTGTCCAGGATTTTTTGAACGAGCTCTTGGAACATCTGCTCGACGCCGAGCTTTGTTTTGGCGCTTGTCTCGAAAAAGAGCATGCCACGCTGACGCGCACATGCCTCACCTTCTCGCGTAGACACCCTTCTTTGCTCCTCGAGGTCAGCCTTGTTGCCTACAAGAACAAAAATTGGGTCCTTGGTGCCACCTGGAGTACACTTGCCGACTTCCTCGAGCCACTGATGCACCCCCTCAAAAGAGCCACGATGCGTGATATCGTACATAAGGATAATCCCTTGTGTGTCGCGGCAGTACGCGCTCATGATGTTGCGAAACCTTGCCTGGCCCGCCGTATCCCAAATCGTTGCCTTGATCGTCTTGCCTCCCTGTTTCAGCATTTTCACTTTGAAGTCAATGCCAGTGGTAGAAGTTTGATTTACGGCAAAGGTTCCATCCGTAAGTTGGAGCAGAATGCTGTGCAAAAAGAAAACGTCAGTCGGCCAGTCAGTTGATCCATTTACCATGGTTACTGCAGTCATCTCGAATAGCGTCATCGCGCCCATTCGTGCACACATGCAGACACAACCAGCGAGAAAGCAAGCCATCTATCGCGAGAAAGCAAGCAATCAGTCTCTTGCCTGCATGAAGGAAAGCAACAAGTCTGTCTGCAGTAAGAAAATAATAGAAAGCAAGCAACCTGACTACGTGTGCGTTCTTTTCTCATTTCTTTCTTCGCGACGTACCTGGTCTTGCCAATCGAGTCTCCAATCAAAACAAGCTTGATGCGGTGGTCGTACGGATCATTCTCAAGCATCCTTGCACGCTCTATGCGCGCAGGCGCTTCGCGAGTGTCCGGCGCACGCTAGCTCCGTCGCGAGCTCGAGAGTTCTTCTTGTTCGCGAGGTAGCCGAATTCGCCACTCACGATTCGCTCAGCCGAAGAGCCCGCTCGCTGGCTTGTTCGCGCAAAGGCCCGACTGGCGGCGTTGCGCGTTTACCTCGCGCCTCTGCCTTTTCTCTCTGTCTTGCGGTGCTTCATTCGCTGACCCGAGGTCGAGGGCGTCGCGAGCCTCTGCGAGGAGATGGTCTCTTCGTTCTTGAGGAGACTCGGACCGTGCATACGGCGGGTACATGGAGAACGTGCATGATACGTTCTCCGACGGTTACATGGAGAACGTGCCTGCTACGGCGGATCATCGTTCTCCGACGGTCACAGTTGCTGTGATGGTGGCTCTCCTGAAACGGGTCAAGCGAACTTCACCGTGGTCGTCCATGGCACAAGTGGTGGCCGGATTTTCCGGATCGTCCACCCGGTAGTCCATGCACCATGAGAAGAGCCGTCCGTGTTCACGACGGCCTTTGGGTATTTGACGTGATTGGGTTTCTTTAGAGTGTTTTCGACAGATCAGACCGAAAATGAGCAAATAAACATGGTTATATGCACTTCTTTAGCGAGTTAAACCAATCAATTTGAGCTTGTGCTTGATAAATGCGGCCATCTATAGAGAGAACACTCTTGCGATGATACGATCAGACCAAACTCTCGAACATTCACATTCATCTTTTGCGTTATTCTATAAAGAGAGTGGTCAATAACGGCAGGTTTATCAAAATTATCGTGAGTGCGATGTATTCACGCGCGTACAAGTCAAAATGCCAGAGGCCTGGCTGTTTGCAGCTCAGGAATTTTTTTTTCTTGATTCTCATTTACTCCTGCTGTGCAGTGACAGTAAGAGTAAGCGAGCGTACGAGCGAAGAAAGAGAATCAGGCGACGGACGAGTTGAGCGAAGGCTTGTTCTTGCCCTTTTGCTTGTTCTTCTTAACATAGACGGAAATCACAATGGAAAGCGTAAAGATGAAGCCGCCGAGAACATGCATGGAGGTGATGGGCTTGGAAACGAGCATAAAGGAAAAGATGATGGTGAAGACCTTGCGGCAGCTCTTGACAATCTCCGCATTGACCGCGCCAAAGTGCTTAATGAGAACGAGCACGAAGATGCTGCTCGTGTAGCCGAGCACGGAGAACATGGCCGTGTAGGTGACAACGGACGGGTTCTTTGCCGCATGCGCAATCGCTGTAAAGAGATCACCGCTCTGCACGAGGGGCGCCACCGCCCAGACACTGCCAAAGAGCGAGGCGTACATCATAACCTCGGCCTGGGAGCACTGCAGCTGCTTGAAAAAGTAGCGCTCTTCGTAGTTGGAGGTGATGGCGTCGCAAAGCACACCAAGCGTGATGAGGACAATGCCGATCAAATCAAACTTGGGTGAAGCCTGCGAATCGCCCAGCACAAAGAGAGAAATGCCCGTCACGAGCACGAAGGCCGAAAGGTACTCGGCGCGCGTGAAGCGCTTGCCCTGCAAAAAGACGCCAACAATCATGACAGGGATAACCTTTGAGCTCTTGAAAAGCACACGCACCGGATAGTTCAAGTACGTCAAACTCCAGTTGGTGAACAAGATACCCCCAAAGGTGAAGACGCTCAGCTTGGCGTAGTCTTGCAAAGACGCGCGCCGCTTCGTGTCGCCCGTGGCAACGCACTCGATGAAGCCGCAGAGGGCAAAAGTCAGCGTTGTCAGCAGCGAGACAAAGCCGTGCTGCGCTCCTTCAATCATGAACACCTTTTCCTGCAGCAGCGCGAACATGATGGAGCAGGAGAGATTGCCAAAGGCAAGAGTCAACAGCTGCGCCTGCGAACTCATGAACGAAAGGTCGACGCCAAAAACTGCAACCTTGGCAGGACCCGCGGAGTCATCTTTCTTCTCCATCTCGGCTTCTCCTTTTGGTCCTGACGGCTTTTGCTACGCTGCGCTGCCTTGTGCTTTGTTCTGCCCTGCTCTGCTTTGCTCTGCTCTGCTCGTGGCCGTAGCTTGCTAGCTAGCTGGCGAGCTTGTGGCAACGGCTCACCACCTGAGTTCGATCGCGCGCTTGCGAGCTCGCGTACCGACACCCTGGACGTTGTCAGACGAGCGCAGAGGACGCAAGCAAGCCGTACGCTGCAATCCTATGCGCGAGCAAAGCCGATCGTGAGATACGGCAATGCTTGGTCGATGGATTGGAGTCTAGTCATCTGCAGAGCCGCGACGGCTCCATTAGCGTTCGGGACTACTAGAAACACTAAGGTTGCGCGCTCTGACGATACGGCTTGGCCATGCTTGCTTCAAGCGCTGGATTCTCCCATCTCGTCAATTCTCATGTCCCTGATCTATGGACATCAATGCGCATTCATGAAGACAGAAAGAAGGCCTAGATGAGTTTTACAACAAGGTCTACCATAGGGTTGTTTTGACGTCGTGAAAGTTCGTCTCAAAAAATCAAAAGATTGAGCTCTTCGCCTCCGCTTGATTCTTGTGAGTGCTTTGCATCAAAGACCTTCTTTGCGTCTCCACGAGGGCGTCTTCACCATGTACCGGGGATCGTCACGATGCTCGAGCTCCCTTTTCCCGTATTCCAAAACGAAGCACGGCGCGCTCGAACTGGCTGTGGCGCGCGACTGACCGCCCTCTTGCCTACTAACAAGGCCTTCTGGCAATGCGGCTGTGATTGATGAGACTCAACTCGCAACACACTTTCATTGATGATTTTTATAAGCTCGTTTGGATTGATTGATTGATCTGCGGGCAGATCTCCAAGCAAACGCGACAAGAGCGTGTATTCCACGAACGAAGGCTGCGGCAACGACCGCCGCAAGCCCGCAAGTCCACCGCTGCCGCTCGCCAGCCAGCACACTGCGACATCTTGCGTGCCGTGGCGTCTTGAAGCTCCGCGCGAGATCGATCGCTCAACGCGAACTCTTTTCTTACCCGAGCTCGCCCGAGCGAGCGAGGGAAGCGCAGAGTATCATCAATCAAACCTAGCCTGTTGCCGAGTGTTTCGCAGACGCGAGGCGGGAGGGAAAGATGGCGCGCGCGAACTTGATCGTGGACGATGAGCTGCGCGACGTCTTCGTGAATGCCGCCGAGCAGTCACCGCCCGTGCGTTGGATCCAGGCGCGTCTCAATGACGTGCGTATCTGCGTCGAGGCTAGCGGCCCCGCGAGCGATAACATGGAGGACGACCTGGAGGCAATGAAGAGTGATGCTCTCGCGGACGGCAAACCAAGCTTTTTGCTGTTTTGCCTGGAAATCGGCGCCGAGTCCCAAGCCTGGGTTCTCATTGCTTACGTTCCAGACAACTCGAAAGTCAAGGCGCGTATGCTCTATGCCTCGGGCGTCGCCGATGTCAAGGAGGCGCTCGGCTACAGCAACTTTTCTGGAAGCGCACATGTGACGTCTCCTGATGAACTTACACTGGACTCGGTCCGCGGAACGACCAAGCGTGAATTTTCCGATCAGCCCTTGACGGAGTCCGAGCTCCTGGCCAAGGAAGAGGTAGCCCAAATGGCGCCCCCTTCCGAGGCGCGCGCTAATGCGATGGGTCTGGTCCCATTTGATTTCACTGATGATGTTGAAGCCGCGCTGGAGGGATTTAAAGCTGGCTCGGTGGACCTTGTCGAGTTTGTGATTGAGGGTGATTCCACCGTTGCTCTCGGCGAGACGAGCCCCTCGACGCGCCTCAGCTCGTCCACAATCGCCACCAGCGAGCCTCGCTTTTATTTGGTCCGCCAGGTGGACACGAGCAACAACGTGTACTACATTTTCTCCTGCCCAGAAGGGACGAAGATCCGCGTGCGAATGCTTTATTCAACCTGCAAGGCTACGCTGGCGCACCACATGGACGAACTCGGCATCGAGCTCACCAAGGTCTTTGAGCTTGGAGATCCTAGCGACATTGATGATCTCCTCAAGATGTATGACACCCCGGACGAGAGTGCTGGCAAAATCAAGCAAGCCAACTATGCCAAGCCCTCGCGCCCGGGCCGCGGCAAGGCTCGCATCATGAAGAAGAAGTGAACTCTGTATGCGCGCCTGGAAAGTCGTCCAAGTCTCATGGGTCAGTCACTCAACCACTCAGCCAGCGCAACCAACCTATACCAACCTACCAACCTACCAAGCCGTGCAATGATTATTTGGTTAAAGTCTTCGTAGAGTCTGCCCTTCTTGTTTGCATTTTCGTTTCTATCCACCCTTATCTTCCACCAAGACACTCAAGTCCTTTCCCCAAAATGTAAAAAGTATAGCACCAACGCGATCTCCAGTCGCGCCACGTCAGCCAGCCATCGCGCACATGCACCTCATCATTCCTGTTGCGAGAATTCCCCTCACTCGTCATCCTCGGAGCGGCATCCTCTGCGGACCTCTCCTTTCTGCCTCGTCTGCACCCCTGCGCGTCGCCGAGGTTTTCCTCGTCGCCGTCATCGATGGCGGCATACCGTCAGTTCTTCATGTTAGGCCTCGGCCAAGCTGTAGTAAGCTTGCCCCCAAACACCGTGCCGCTCGCTTATGGTGTTAGAGCCATCTGTAGCCAGATGTAGTAGTATGTCTGCAGCAGCCATGGCAGCTGCGCCTCCTCACAAAAGACCAGCGAATTCAGCAGCAGCGCGCGTCGAGTGGAGTTGAATCGAGCTCGGGACGCACGCCGCGGCGGCAGCAGTGGCAGCAGACCCGCTCGAGGAGGCCCGCGTCGCAGCCGCAGTCGAGTCGCGGTCGCGTGCGGCCAGGGGCGCGACGCCCGCGGCAAGCCCTCCTCCGCCCGCCGGCCGGCCCGACCTCGCGCGCGCAGCGGGCCCGAGCGGGGCGCAGGCGCGAGCAGAACTGGCCCAGGCAGGCGGAGCGAGCGAGCGACCTAGCGAGTGTGCGCGAATGTTGGCAAGCCACAAGGTCCCGGCGCTCAAGCCCGAGCTCAGCGAGGGGCTCGGCAAGATCCGCGACGGCGCGGCAGAGCTCCGGTACGTGTGTCAGCGCTCCTTGCGGCGCAAAGCAGGCAGGCAAGCAAACAAGCAAGCAAGCGTTGCGCAGAAGAGAGCGAAAGAAAGCTGGTTCGAGGGACTGACGTTTCCACACATACATACATACATGCGTGCCTGCACTTATCGCAGGCTCGGCGGCGTGGAGATTGATGACGATGGAGCGCGTGCCATTGCGACCGTTCTTGCGGAAGAAGGAAAGAGTACGCTGCAGGTTCTCGAGTACGTATGCATGCATTCCTATGTCGTGGAGATTGAATATTTGGAAGTCGAATTCTGACATGGAAAGATCTCCAGACTGAGCGTGAACAAAATCGGCGACGAGGGCGCCAAGGCGCTCGTGGCATCACTCGATAAGAATCGCACCCTCGTAGACCTCGAGTAAGTGGCCAATTCCCCTCTCCCTCCTTCCCCTGCACTAGTACTACCCCCCGCTTCATGAACGTCGCTCACTAATTGCTCGCTCGCTCGCCTCATTTGTGCTGACACAGTCTTACAGGTAACGAAATCTATCCTGAGGGTGCCAAGGCGTTTGCGGGGCTGATAGAGTGCAACGAGACGCTTCAAGGACTTTCGTACGTGTTGTTCGCTTTTTACTACGGATCTTATGCGCATCTTGAGACTGACGCTCCGAGGCGGCGATGTTTTCGAGCAGGCTCACATGGAATGCCATCGGCGATGTTGGCGCCAAGATGCTCGGAGCTTCTCTCACGAAGAACTTCACGCTCCGTAGGCTCGAGTACGTTGGCAAAAGCCTCTTGCTCTACAAAGGACATGCTTATTGACGCGATAGGGACCTACAGACTTAGCCTCAATAAAATCAGCAATGACGGCGCGCGCGCACTCGCGCCTGCACTCCAGGCTATCGAGAAACTCGAGTACGTTTCGTCCAGGCATTTGGGTCGATGGTGGAAACTGACGCATGTGTTGCAACAATTACAAAAGTCTGAGCGACAATCAAATCGGCAACGATGGCGCCAAAGCCTTTGCGTCTGCCCTGCATCACAATCAGACATTGCAGGAACTCGAGTACGTTTTGCATTAATATATTCTGTTGGGCTCATTCAAGTCCTGGCATGGGCTAACGCAAATCCCCTTTGTATCCTCGCCACCTCAAAAATGCGTAGTCTCTCAATGAACCAGATCGGCGATGAAGGCGCAAAAGCGCTTGCTTCCGCATTGGCACACAATTCCACGCTTCGCAAGCTCGCGTAAGTTTCTTGCGCATCGCACATTTTTTTCTTTCTTTCTCGAGGATGAGTCTGACGTTCTGTACAATGACGCAAACGTGCAGCTTGAACAAGAACTACATCAGCAGCAAAGCCGCCAAGGCAATTCAGCATATCCTTGAAGAGCGAGGCGGAGCGCTCGAGTGCACTCTTAACGAGCAACTAGATGCTAGGAACCACCCAGCAAACAAGTGCGTCATTCTTTGAAGCACTTTTTTTTTTCCCAAAAAAAACAAAGAGAGCAGCCATGGCAGTAAAATTGCCATCAACGACATCGACAACGATAATAACGATTCCTTCCATCTATGTTCCTGTTCAAACGCACCAAAGAAGAATGAATGGACATTATAAATGTTAAGTGGCACATCTACTTGTTTCCCATGAATCGGTCCACCGTGTCACAGGTCTGGCTGCAACGGTGGCTCCGCGCAGACGCAGACTCCCCTGTTCCAATAGCCGAGCTCCCGGCCACACAGGCATGGTAGCAGACGGGTCCTCCCTGGGTCGCTTGCGCGCTGATCAGAACCAGGACGAGACATAAGAGAACATTCATTGCGCGCATCATGTAGCCTTGATCTTGCTCCAGAGTTTCTGCCCCGGCAATCTGGTTCTGCTGGCAAGAAGCTAAAGCTTGCACACCCTGTTGAGAAATTGGCTTTTTTCTGCCACTGGTGATCGGGCCGCGGCGACGTCGCTAGTCTGCACACATTATATGACAGAATTTGACTTTAAGCCGGCAAACGAGCCACGGCGACGTCGCGCGAGCCTGCGCGCGCTGTTTGGCTTCTTGTTCGCGAACGAGCCACGGCGACCTTGCCTCCTGGGCATCCTTGCTTCGATTTACATGTTACAACAATAGAAAAAGATTCAGCGCTCGGACGCTTTTTTCGTGATACGACTTGGTTAATTTTTTTTTGGACGATGAGGTTTGCAAGAGGGGAACCCATATCACGATTTCTGCCATCTATCTTACTTCTTCCAAAAAATCGTGTCGTTCTCCGATTTTCGTCTGCTTTGACCAAAAGCCTACGTTAAAGCTTATCAATCCCTTAGCGATCTACAAGCTGCGTCTTGAGCAGCCTGATGGCAATGCTTATCAATCTTCAAGCAGATCCTTAATTTCGAAGCTTCAGCCAGCACAACTAACATTGCATCAAGCCAACCAAGAAATCAGTCAGTTGAGCAAAGGAACTCAAGCCGCCCATTCAGCATGCGGGCCTCGCCAATCTTTATCATCTTCTCGATTGTGGTCGCAGGATTATCTACGACAGGTGAGGCGCTTGATAGCGGTAGCTTCGATGAAATGCTCTGCGGCACGCCAGCTACGCAAAAGCTCCCTGCTTTGATCGCAGAATTCACAAAGTGCAATGGAGAAAAGGCGTGCATTGGTGGGGTCGTCGCGACTGCAGGATTAAAGGTCCCGCAAACGACGGATTTGAAGGGATTCGTCAAGAGCTATTACCTTATGATTGGACAGACACCCAGGTCAGCTGCTCAATATGCCCGCCACTGGGCGACCAGGTGGGGTTCTGGTCTTGATACCATTGCTCCTTTTCTGGGACCTGCCATTGAGGTTTACTGCGGTGATGGAGTGCAGGAAAAGATCTGTCGTTCAAGCGGGTATTTCGCAGGTGCTTCGAGCGGTGCCATGGTTGGAGGAAGTTTTGGAGCTATCTTGGGACCCATTGGAGCTACTGTCGGAGCTGCTCTCGGTGGAATTGGGGGTGGAATTGCTGGTGCTGCTTCGGGATCCATGGCATGCGATGCTGTGATTGAAAGCCTTCGTTAGTGCGCGAGAGCATCTCCCATTTCAGGTGAACGTTGGACGTAAATAAATACTTTTCTCTTTCTCATCAGCATTGCTAACATGCGCTTGTCGCAATTCTTTTCACTCGCCAAGCTAAAGGCAGGCCGAAAATGAATCTAAAAGATGTATAGAACGGTCTCGCATGTGTCGCAGGTCTGGCTGCAGCGGCGGCTCCGCGCAGACGCAGACTCTTCCATTCTAGTAGCTGAGATACCATGGGTTGCTTGAGCTTCGCCCAGAAGCTTGACGAGACGAAGGAGAAAGTAAAAGTATGCGGGGTCTATTGGAATGGGTGTAGGCACGTATCTCACTCGACCGGTCTCTTGCCGATCTTCACGCGGCCGTGGCAGCGTGCACTCTCCCCCGCGAGCGGATAAGAATTTGAAAGGCGCGGTCGTAAAAGCACGGGTTCGGCAAAGCTGGCAACCAACTAGAAGCGAGTCAGAAAACTATTCAACCAGTGTCCGGAGAAAAGAAAGAAAAAGAAGAGGGAGTTCTAAGAGTCTAGGTAAAGTATTTGGCGCGTTGTTTTCTGTTTCTTGGTTGCCGTCTTCATGTTGGCGTGCTTGGCCCTGAGCTGCTTTTCATCTGGAAAGAAATTTCGTTCGACGCGCTGGCGTTGCCCCACTTACCTTTGAATCGTATGAGCGCGTTTGTTACCGAGAGAATCTGATCGAGCGCTTCTTGAAGTGTTGCTATGAAGCGTGGGTCCATTCTCGGGCGTTTTATCTTCGTGCTGATGGTGCCCGAAGTACTTTTATTGGCAGCCTCCGTCGCCGCTGTCACCCTTGCGCGTTACGCGCGGGAATATCGCCGTTTCTCGCCGTTTTAACCAACGGTCATACAACCGATTCACCTTCCAAAAAGTTGAGAAGCCATGTCTCGTGGACAGTGTTGATTCTTTTTCATAAGCTGATTTCTATCTTTTGTGAATGGGCGTGCGCCCCTTTTTGCGAGGCAGAATCGGAATTGCAACCGGCGAAGCGAATCCTGGCCCTGCCGCGCTGCAGCCTGGCGCGAGCCAAGCGCAGCTGCGGCAGCAGCGGCACGGGCGGCCTCCGCGCTCCCGAGCCGCGTCGGCGCAGTGCCGCGCCGCGCGAGGATGGGTCCACGCCACCGTTAGCAGGCGAGGCGCTCAGCTCGCAGGCGAAGATACCATTTCGAAGAACTCGAGAATTCAATTCGAATCCAAATTCAAATTCAAATTCAAATTCAATATCTCAATCTCAATCTCAAATTCAAATTCGAGTTCGAATCCAAATTCGAATTCGAGCTCCGAGGCGGACTCGGACTCCAAGTTGGGCAATGGACCCGAGCCCAGCCCAGCCGAGCCGAGTCGACGGGACGCGCAAGCCGTCGAAGCTCGCTGCGGCCCAACGGTCTGCGCCGCGCGTACTTCCTCGGGCGGGCGGCATGACCCGCGGCGGCGCGGGACCAGAAGTTGGCGATCGCGGACCCACGTCAGGAAGGCGCCGTTAGGTACTGGCTGCCAGCTGGGCTCGCTCTCCTCCAAGATCAGGACGTTGCGGGGGATCTTCTCCCTTCTTCTCTTCCGGGGGGATGATCGTGATGAAGGACGGGTGGCACGACGCCACTTCGAGTCGGGTCGAGTCGAGCCGCTGCCGAGTGGCAGTGGGCTGCAGCTGGCTGATGGCGTCTTTTTTGCAGCCTGCGGGTGGTGACTGGTGCCCTGCGCATGACTGGGCAGGGTGCTGCCCGGGATCATCATGCGGCCAGTGGCGGAAGACATGAGATAGCGTGGCGTGACGCGAGGAGCAAGTATATAGACAAGGAGGAGCGGGTGGGGACAAAGCGACAACGTGAGCGAGAAAGCGAGCGGAGCTCGAGGCTGCAAAACCGAAATTGCAAAACTACAAAAGCAAGAACAAGCAAGACTCCACGAGAGGAGAACACGAGACAGGGAAAGAGTGGCAACTTTGAGCACCTCTCCCTCCCGTGCAAGAAAAGAACCGAAAATGATGGGCGTAAAGGCGATGCTCATGGCAAGCCTGGCGGCCTCCGCCATGGTGGTCGCCACGAGCGCCAAAGAGGTCGTCGTTTTCGTGCACGGTCTCGCTGGCTTCGGCGACGACGAGCTGGGCCCCATCGACTACTGGGCCGAGCTCGACGAGTTCCCGCGAGACCGCTTTGATGTCTTTGTGGCCTCCGTCGGGCCCGTTAGCTCGAATTGGGACCGCGCCTGCGAACTGTACGCGCAAATCAAGGGCACCCGCGTTGACTATGGCCCCTCCCACAGCTCCACATACAGCCATGAGCGATACGGTCGCGACTACTCGGGCCAAGGATTTTACCCTTCGTGGTCGACGACGAAACGCATTCACCTCATCGGTCACTCCATGGGTGGTCAGACAATCCGCCAGCTTGAGGTCATGCTTCAAGAGGGTGTGCCGGCCGAGGTCTCGGCAGGCTCGACGAGCCCTCTCTTTGCCGGTCTCGGCAACATGATCAAGTCCGTGACAACCATCTCTACCCCGCACGATGGCACACCACTCATCGACGTACTTGGCGAGGACATTGTGGAACTCATCAAGGATCTCATTCTTGGTTTTGCAGGCATTACTGGCAACACCTTTGTCGATCTCATTTACGATTTTGATCTTGACCACTTTGGGCTGGGCCGTCAATCGGGCGAGTCTTTTGGCGACTACGTCGAGCGCGTCTGCGCTAACGCCATTTTTGACATGGGTTTTAGGGACCTCGCGCCATACGACTTGTCTATCGACGGCTCCCGCGAGCTCCAGCAACAAGGCCAGCAGGCGTACTCTAACACCTTCTACTTTGGCATGGCCACCGAGCAAACGGTGCAAAACGTCCCGTGGTGCGAGTGGGGATACGGCTGCGGCCTCATCTCTGTAGCTGAGGCGACCATGGGTCTCTTGCTTCAGCCCTTTGCGAACATCATCGGCAGCCTGCGCGTCGCGTCGGATCTGCGCAAGAACGATGGTCTTGTTCCATTCGAGTCGTCCAAGTGCCCGAAGATTGGATACTCGAATGGAGCCAACGGATGCACAAAGTTCACTGGCACCTGGGCGCCCGGACGGTGGTACTGGATGGAGGTCGACCGCGACCACCTTCAGGTCATCGGCTTTACCTTTTTGTACGCGCTCACCAATGACGCCATTTACAGCAACCACGCGGAGCGTATCTGGGGCATCAGCGGGGGCAACACGTATGTCGGATCATCCAACGTCGGTGATGGCACGGACGAAGTGAGTGAGCCTGAGCAGACGTCGAACAGTGGTCTTGTCGTCATGTCTGCAGCCAGCGGAGCCTGTGTCGCCCTTGCTTTGGTTGGCGCCGCGTACGTTGTACGGCGCCGCAGGATGCGAGCTGCCACTGCCAACGCTACGTCAACTGGATCTGTCAACCCCAAGGACTTTAAGATGGCTGCCGCGCAAAACCCCATGTACGACGTGTAAGAAGCATGGGGCAGTCCCGTGATTTTTCAAAGCTTGCTTTGTGCGTCTCAACAGCCAATTCAGCTCGCCTCGCCGCCCAATTTTATCACCCTCATGTTTATTTGTTTTTTATCTTTTATTCATCTTTATTTGTGTTGTCAATCTCCACTGCTTTGTTCTCTGTCTATTTTTTATCAACATCGGAAACAACAGCAAAGGCGTCCACATGCAAGCCATTGCCAGTGCACGCTGCCGTCATAGCAACCGTCATAAAAGTAAATATGCTGACTTGACTCGTGTTGTAAAATCATAATGATTGCTGCTGCTAGGCCTATTGTTGTTGTTAGTGTTATTGTTAGTGATGCTGTTGTTGTGGATATTGTTCATCATTTTCTCGGTTCCGGCACTCATGCTCACCAACTCGTTGTTGTAGGTGCATACATGGTTGCATGGGCGCAGAGAATACACAGATGAGCTCAAACCTTGTTCTCATTCATGTTAACTTCGTCCATGGACATTTGCGCAACGTGTCTGGCGCGAATCTTGCCGAGCGCATTAAAGGAGCCGCAAACAACAATAACGTCACGCTGGCCAGTGGTCAGCGAATCAACAGTGTCGTACGCCTTGGTGATGGAGTCAGCGTGTGCGACTCGCAAGCTCGAAAATCCGCAGTCTTGCGCGGCTTCTCGCGCTGCGGTAGCGAGGTCGATGGATGATGCCGTGCGCTCTGCGTTGTCACTCGGGGCGACTGTAACGCTGGCCACATCGAGATCAAGCGTCCGAAGCAGTGCGGCAAGGCTCCCTCGAATATCCTTGTTTGCCCCCATGGCCACTACTGCGTGTATCTTGTACCCTCCAGAGGTGGGAAAAGAGCGTGCCAGGTCGTCGCCAAGACGCGTAAACGCGGCTGGGTTATGCGCAGCGTCCAGCACGACGCGTTCTGCAACTTTTTCGAAGCGACCCAAAGGACGTTTGCACAAGAGGTCCTCAACGTCGATGTCTACGCCCATTTTCGCCAATGCAGTCGCGGCCACGCGGGTGTTTTCTGTGTCGACGTCCTCACCTTGAACACGGCTGACAACATCAAAGGATGCAGCACCCACGGAATGGGCGAGATTCTCAAGCAAGGCGAGTTGGGCGTCGGGAATTGTAGGTCCGAGTACAACCGCTGCACCCTTTTTGAAAATGCCGCCCTTGGCGCGAGCAATGTCGTCGAGCGTGTTTCCCAAAATAGCCTGGTGGTCCATGGCAATTGTGGTAATGACGCACACAGCGGGATCTGGCAAAATGTTCGTGCTGTCTTCCAGGCCACCGAGGCCGGCCTCGATGACAGCGACGGGAGCGCGTTCGTGGGCAAAGTGCAAGAATGAGGTGAGCGTAAGCAGCTCAAAATACGTCAAGTCCTGCTGTGTCTGCTCCTCGAGAGCGGCGATCTCCTCGAGCAGTGCCTCAGCCCGAGCTTCGGAGATCATGTCACCATCGAGGCGGATACGCTCGCGAAAGGTGCCAACATGGGGCGAGGTGAAGAGACCTACGGGACCTCCACGCAGCTTCGCCTGTGCGGCCCCGAGGGCAATCTTGTGGCTCACAGAGCCCTTGCCGTTCGTGCCGGCAACGTGCACCAAGGTAGGCATGGACTCCGCCGCCTGAGGCGACGGCCGCCACCATGCCTCGAGGGGCGCCGATGCGGCCGCCACGGTGCGCATGCGGCCGAGGCCCATCTCGGCGCCCCGCCCGCTTGCGTTCGCTGCCAGCAGTCGCTGCATCCTGCTCGCGCGTGTGGTCAGAGTTCTGGGATTGTCTCGCATCTTTTGGACGCAAAAACTTCACCGTCGTCGACGAGGGTCAGGCTTGATGGATGTCAAACAAGGAAAAAAAAATCATAATTTGATTGGGACGCACTTGATTGGGACGCGCGAAGACGAGAACCTGATGTAGATAGATGCGCAGGCCTGCAGTCGAGCAAGGCGGTCGCTGCCAGTCTGCGTGCAAATTGGTGCGGGTGACTTCCTCTAAGGTATAGGCCTACTTTTGGTGCGATTAATAGGAAAAAGAGAAAAACCTTGCTTGTCGATTTCCGTCAAAGCCGTAGCCGCCGATCCTGATTTCATTGGGCTTCAGCTGCCAGAGCACCCAAAGAAAGACCCTCCAGAATCTCATTAACGCTTGTCTTTGCTTTTAAAATTCGCAAACACTCACTAGGCCTCCGACCCGACTCACTCTAAATATACCGTAGTAGTAGTAGGCCTTGTTCGAAAAGTCCGTTGAATTGGTGGCGCTCAGCCTCTAACAGTGAGTCGGAGTCTAGAGTCTGAGTCATTTGGCACTGCCTGGCGCACTTGGCAAGATCTCGTCACTGTCTGCTTATTCGATATTTCTCGAGTGTAGTAACCACAGGCTCGAATCGATAAAGAATCCAGCAGGTGTATGAACACACATGTCTGCAGACGGACGAGACGCGGCGCAATTTTGTGTGTAGTAGTATAAACGGTTCCTATCTCGCGGTGACGGGCTAGAGCGCAAGAGCACAGGCTGTAGGCATTACAGGAACGATGTCGTCTACGGCACAGCCACGACTGACACGGCGGCGATTGCGACGCGAGCTGGCGCTGCATGCATCTGAAGCAGGTAGCGATGGACGCATCGAGATCGATCTCGATGCAGCGGTGCACTACAAAATGCGGTATGAAAAGACCACGATGGCCCTGAAAAGTGCGCAAGCAAAACTTAGTGCTCAGGCTCTGGCGCACGAGTCCGCGATCGCGTGTGCATTCAAAGAACGCCGGCGCTCTCACAGGAACAAATACGAGGCTCTTGATGCCGAAATCAATGCACGCGCCCGGCGTGTAAAGCAGCTTGAAAAGGAGCGAGCAAAAATGGATGAAATGCAGCACAACATCAACGCTTTACGCAAGCGACTTGCCTCACACATGAGCGATGGTCTCGCAAAGAATGTTGCAGAGGCACGGGAGCGTCGAGACCAGCTCATGAAGCAAAAAGAAAGCCTCGAGGACCAAGTGCAAAGACTCCAAAAGCGTGTGGACAAGGTCGACAACTCCAAAAAGAGTCTGCTCGCCAAATCAGATCATCTGGACGCACTTGCAAGCCGCGAGGAGACCCTGCGCGAGCTCATCCGACGAATGAGAGTAAAGCTCAGCCTCAAGATGCCCAATTCTGCAATAGAGCGACGGCAAATCCACATGAAGAGCTCTGCGACAACCGTGTATCTGCACGAGCCCGCTCCACCGGGTTTTCCTGAAGTGGAGGAGGTGAGCGCGAAAACGAGAAAGCCTCTTCCGGTACCCGGTGAGCTTGCTCCAGGTGAGGAGCTCACCGCATCGTGGCGAAGCGACCTCGCTGAGCCTCTAATTGAGTTGCGGACTACGATCGAACAGGCCATGGCAGCTTATTTCTGGATTAAAGAGGCAACGCGGTGCGAGATGTGTACATTGCCGTGTGAGTCTGTATTCATAAGCACACGCAGCGGACTCACTGCGTGTCGCAACTGCGTTCGAGAAAACGGGGCTGCATTTGGTCCGCATTTTGAGGATCCAAATTTCGATTCAATTTCCTCGCGGCTCGAAATGAACGGCGCATTTGAGGCGGCAATGGATGCCGTTCTCAAAATGCTGCGCGAAGACATGGCGAGCATTCAGCACGATTCTATTACGCGTGTGCGTACGCGCTTCAGCATGTACACGAAGCTACTTGGAATGCAGACAGCGCAAAAGATGCCAGTAAGCCCGGCCAAGGTAGCTGCTCTTCGAGTTGGTACAATTTGGCGTGAGCGCGCTCGTCGTGGATCGTTGCAACGCCTGCAGGATGCACTGGAGACATCTCGGCAGCAAGAGCAAACGCAGAAGGGGGAGGGTGAGAAAGAGAAGCAGTAAGGTTTTGGCTCATTAGCAATAGCAACGAAATGGCGAATCGGAGAGCATCGCTCTCTATACCAACAACAAAAACAAAGCGAATCCAACTTTTATGTTTTCCTTCTGTCTCATCACTGACACGCACGAATTGAAATATTTAGTATTATTTTGGTATTGAGAATCCAGGACGATTGTCGTCGCTTGCTCGCGCAAGAAAAAGCACCGACGACCTTGAACACCGGGGGAAGAAGAAGAAGAGGAAGAGAAGAAGAAGAAGAAGAAGAAGAAGAAGAAGAAGAAGAAGAAGTCTAGCTGGAGGCGGCCCCGTCTCCATTGTCAGGCTCGTCGAGCGAGATCGACTTGAGCCGCAGACGCGCGTATCCTAGATAGTCAAAGTCGATAGGAGAGAACTTTTGCTGGATGATACCCCAGAGGCCCCAAAAGATGTGCGAGGCCTCGGCAAACTTTGTGGTCCATACCAACGCGCTGGCGTAAAAAGTGTCAGCAAACGTGGGCTCGGTCATGAGGCGAAAATGCAAGCGCTCCACGTCCTTGTCGTTACCTGCCTTGACGATCGCTTCCAGATACTCCTCCATAAAATGGCGCTGCGCGGAGACACTCGGATACCATTTGGCGAGGTCAAAGTCGAAGCCGGCGTACTCGCAAAAGTGGTTCGCAAAGTCGAAACCGCGAAAGTTGTACTTGCCGTACTCGAAATCGATAAATTGCATGCGCGGCGGGCTGGAATCCTCGACATAGAGCACGTTGCCAGCCAGCAAATCGTTGTGGCAAAAGCGAGAGGCAAAGAGAAACTTGATTGCTTCGAGCTCGGCAGAACCGTGGCCAGCATGCTGATCAATGAGGTCCTGACCAAAGTTGTTCGCGGCTGACGGAAGCTCTTTTTCGAGCTCTTCGAGCCGCTTGCGGACCTCGGGAAGACGCAGCTCCTCCAGGATTGCCTGGTCCTTGGGTTTGTCAGAGAACGAGATATCATTGGTCATGTCCCTGAACTTGTGCAAGAAGCTCCACAGCTGCGGCTCGTGAGAGAGAGGCATGTCCAGGTCATGCATGCGAGCAAGCTCTTGGGCAATGAGCTTCATATAGTCAGCGGGCTCGCGCTGTCCCATCTCCTCTGGGGCGACACCCTTGCTCGGGATGTAGGCCTCGACGCGGCCGTTCTCAAAGAGGCCGAGCAGTTTGGGCCCGAAGCCCTTTTCGCCAAGGATATGAAAGACCAGGCACTCTACGGGCCTATCGATCAGCAGCTCCGTGTTGGGCCCGTACAGCCTCACGAGGGCTGCCGCGTTCTTGGTCTTGTCCTCCATGAGGTACAGCTGGTTTGTGATCCCGCCCTGGAGCGTCTTGCAGGTGATATCTTCCGCCTTGGACTCGGCAAAGTCGTCTACGAGCTGCATGACTGCGTCCTTGCATCCCTTTTCCCGCGCCTCAGGCTCTGTCTCCTCCACGGTGAGCTCTGCGCGCTTCGGCTTCGAGAAGCCCTTGAGCATCTCGCTCTCGACCTCGGGCTGCAGCATGGCCGCCATCTCGGGCCCTCCCTCCAAGCGTCGCAACGAGCGAAGCGAGGCTCGCGCACAGGCCTCCCTCCGTGCCGGCCGGCCGCTCCCGCGCGTCCGCGGGCGTGCGAGCGTGCGAGTGAGCGTGCGAGCGAGCGAGCGCGTGCGAGCGAGCGTGCGTCGCCAGAGGCTTTCGGGGTCTGCTTGGCTGACGGAGAAAGATACAAAGAGGGAGGACTCCTTCTCTCGCCTTTCACCCACTGTCGAGCCTTACCTTACCTTACCTTACCTTCGAGCCGCCGCCGCTCTATGAGCGACCGCCCTCGCACGCCTGCGACCGCGAGGCGAGCGGCGAGGCCCCGCCGCCGGCGCGAGGCGCGGCGCAGCGGTCGAACCTCTCGCGGCGGCGGAGTCGGGGCGCGTCGCGCCGTCTCCGCAGAAGGGGGGGTGCAGCGACCGCCCGAGGTCGATCGGGATGGATGGGTCTCCGAGCACTTCTGGGCGACGAGTCACTTCGAGCGACCGGCCGGGACCGGACGCTCTGGCAAGACCCCCGGGGAGAAACCCGCGCAGCCGCGGTCGGCCGGAGTCGGGCGCAGGCTCAAGCCCGAGCTCGCGCTCTGCGTGGACGCAGCGGCTGCGGAGCGAGGCCCGGCGTCGCAGGCGGCAGGGCCGGCGTGGCAGCGGCGGCCGCGCAAGGATCGCAAGAACGCCTCGCACAAAAACTCCAAAACTCCAGATCGCTCCAGACCAAGAAAAAAAAAAAGGAATTATTTTTTTTGGTTGAAAAAAAAACGGGTTTTGAGTGCCTCCGGTTCGGGGCCTCGGGCCGGCAGTTTTGGGGGTCCGGCGGCGGGAATTGGGGGCCCCGACCTAACCACCGCGCGGGAGCTCGATGAAGACGCATGGAATCATCGAAGAGCTCGATCAGCCTCGCGCAGATCGCCAAGACCGACGGCGGGCACGCGGGGGCGCGCGGGAAGGCGCTGAGGCGGCGGGCGGGCCGACGAGCGGGCGGGCGAGCGGGAGAGCGAGCGAGCGAGCGAGCGGGCGGCTTGCCTGGGCGAGGAGGAGGGCGAGAACAGGGGGGCAAAAGGAAAAAGCGGGCCCAAACCGCCGACATGCCGAGACTCACGAGGGCGCGACGCGCGGCGCAGGACAGCGACGCCCGCGAGCAACAAGAAGAAAACCGAGGTGGACGAGGGCGTCGAGAGGAGGACCGCGAGGACGCTGGTACCGACGACGATGGAGAAGTGGAGTCTGCGGCGAAAGTCAGCAAACCGAAACGCGCAAAGAGCTTGGAGCCTCTGCGCCAGGGGAAAAACTTGCGAGCAAGGCTACAAACGTGGCAAGAACAGCTCAGCACACGCGAGCAGCTCGATGATGACGAGGACACGAGCGAGCTTGATCACATCTCCGCGGAGCTGCTGCGTCCTCTCGTGCGGCGTTGCAAGGAGAACTCAGTCCTTCTCCTTGCCGGCTGCTGTCTTGCCGACATCTTGCACATTTACGCACCAGAACCGCCCTATTCCAGCGCAGAGATCAAAATGGTTTTCGACTTCCTCGTTGACAGGCTGCGCGGCCTGCAGCAGAAACCAGGCACCGAATCGTACAAGCTGAGTTTTTACATTCTGCAGAAATTGGCTCTTTGCCGCTCCAGCTGCATTCTCGTGGAACTTCCCGACGAACCTGACGATCCTTTTACGTCGGAAGACCTCACCGTCTCACTTGTCGAGGCCATGTTTGACATCATGGTGCCCGCTCGCGAGCACGAGGTCGAAGCTCATGCTCTCGAGCTCCTCGTTGGTCTCTTCGACGAAATGGATCGCTTCTCACCACGAATCCTGGACGCCGTGCTCGTCAGATTACTGCCAGAGCAACAAAAGGAGGCGCCCAAAGCCTTTGAGCTCGCTGTCAAAGTCATTCGTCAGCTCGCAGACCGATTGCGTGAGCCCCTCGCCGCTCTCCTCAATGGAATTGTGTCTGGCATTCACCAAACAAGCGCGCGGAGCGGCGAACGAGCTCGTAAACGCGCGCGCAAAGCAAACGGTCAGATATCTGCTCAGGGCGAGACCTCTGGCGGTGACGATGACGAGAACTACGATGATGAAGACGAGGACCAGGAGAATGAGGAGGATGACGATATGGAGGACAGCGGCGCGCTCATGGGCGGGCGCAACGCCGAAGAGACCGTGGCCACCGAAATCAAGGACAATGTCTTCGAGATCATCTTCCAGCTCTTTCGAATCGACGCCTCGCTCCTTTTGTACACGCTGCCGCACGTGGCCACACAACTCGAAGCTTCAGACGAAGACTTGCGTCGCCAAACCGTCGACGTTGTCGGTCGCATCTTTTGCGAGGTTGACCGACCCTCGCTTCTTGCCGATAACGCACGTCTTTGGGCAGCATTCTTACGTCGTCTCCTTGATGTCGACAGCGGAATCAGGCTCTCCCTCGTGAGTTTTGCTGGCTTTGCTCTGAACCGCGATGCGCCTCTGCTCACAACAACCTTGTCGGACAAGGCCAGCAGCGACGACGAGGAAATGGATGAAAATTCGACCGACGATGACGATCCTGAGATCAAGAGCATGCGCCGTAAGAGACCGGTGGCAGAAACAGCATCCGGGGGCGCAAACTTTTGGGTCAAACACTTTATTGCCCCCAACTTCCATGCCCAGTACGCCAAGACGCTCGACGCAGGATCGCAACGAGCTACAGAGAGGGAGCCAAGTTTCTTGGAGCTTGCACTCAACGACAAGGACGTCAACGTGCGCCGCGAGGCTGTCGAGGTCGTCGTTGCCTTTGTCTCTCGGCCCGGCGTTCTCCGTCAGTTCAAGCGCTACGAGACTGGCGACGCTCTTTTGCGCGCTCTCGCAGTGCGCCTGTGCGACAAGCGTATCGATCTTGCAACCAGCGCACTCGAAGGACTCGCAAAAAGCTTCAATGCAGGCCTTGTGGAACCGTATTGGACCCCCGAGGCCGAGGATCAAGCAGACAATGCGTCGAGTGCATCTGACAACGACGTCGGCGATGCGCCAGAGCTCAATGAGGAAGAGCATGCGCCCAAACAATCCGAAGCGCAAGCGTTCGCCGAGAGCACGCTGGAATGGATCCCCAACGAGATCTTCTCGCATGCGCTCCATCACCAACGATCTCACGATGAAACACTTTTGTATCGGCATGCTCTGTGCGCGATGATGGATAATGTTATCTTCGGGAGGCGCCGACATCGCAACCTCCAGGTGCGCGCCGCAATTCTTGTGCGCGTTTGGGGGGACCTTGACGAAGTGGCTCGAAACGCCTTTGAGCTGATTCTGCTCAGACAAAGGAGCCGGCTAACGTTCCTCATCATGCAAGTCATCCAGGATCGCCGAGAGTCGTCGTCCTCTTCGAGGGCCTCAGCCGGAACCCGTCGTTCCCTCGTCCGAAGCGATCAAGGCGAGGGCAGAACTTTTTCTCGATCGCGGCAAGGAGCTGAGTCAGAGGCCAAGGCTCGCCAGGCGCTGCGACAGCTCGCCCAAGAGTTTGTGCCTTCCGTGCGCTGCCCGAACGCAAGCGCGCTGCTCGAAGCCATCTGGGACAACAAGGACAAACATGTGTTCCGTAATTTGAGAATCATTGCTGCCTGCAGCGGCGATGACCCCGAGGCTGTCGCGAATGCAGAGACTGACCTCTTGCAGAGACTTGGGTCAAAGTCTGAAACGGCGCGCGCTGTGCGCGTTCTCTTGACGCGACTCATGCCAACAGCCTTTGTGCAGGCCGAAATAATGGAGCTCTTGGGTGCGCGCGCAAAGAGAATTGCTCGCGCTGGTGACGACCGCGCCATTGAGGATCTGTGCTCCTTGGTGGAAACTGCAGCCACTCATTTTAAGAGTCTTGTCGATCCCGAGACGGTTGACGCTGCAGCATGGATCTTCGCGCTTGCGCAAGAGCGTTTCTGTCCCACTGAACAAGCTGGTGCGCGTGAAGAGCAGGAAACTCAGACATTGGACGCGACGAATGGCCGTCGAGCCAGACAACGCGGCACTCGCAAAAGCGATTCCAGCAGTGTCAAGCGACGCAGTGACGCCGCGTCGGCCACCAACGCAGCAGAATCTGAGCCTTTAAACCTCGAGACGCTGTCCGATGAAGGTTTGGAGAATCTTTGCGTGACAGCCTGCAATGTGGCATCGGCCACTGCAAGCAAAGGTCGCGCCTTGCCTCAGGATGGAAAGATGCTTGATGCCATCATGACTCGGAGTCGACGCGTCGATTGTGTCAAGGCCGCCGCAAAGGCTTGGGCAGTGAATCTGTTGCAAAGTGCCAAGGGGGGGCAACCAGATGATGTGGACCGTGCCCGGTCGACCTTTGATCGCGTCATGAGCTTGGTCCTGAAGCAGACCCAACGTGTTTTTCGAAGTATCAGCAAACTTGATGAAGTCGCTGCGCAGTCTGCTCTTGCAGCGCTCAAGGCCCTTATTAAGCACTGTCCAGAGTGGAGCAGCGACAACAAGACACCGAATGCTGTGGTGGACCGTATCTTCGAGTTTGTGAGAAGACCTCCAGGGGCAGGACCCAAGTCCGCGTCAGCCCGATTGGCTGACCTAGTCCGTGCCAAAGTTCTGGGCATGAAAGTTATTTGCTACGAGGTGTTGCGTCGCGTTCGCTCATTCGATCCAGACGAACTCATTGCGCTGCGCAGGCTTGTGCTCATCTTGCGCAAATTTGTTGCCGACAGCGGAGATCCGTGGGGACATGAAAGTCATCGCAAGAACAAGGGTGCGAACGCTACTGCCGCGACATGGCCACCTGAACAAGACGAAGCGAGCGTGCAGCTGCGCTTGTACGCGGGCAAGGCTCTCATCAAGCTGGAGGCGCGGTGTCCTGGGGGCCCGGCGCGTGAAGTGCTTCGCGAGGCTCGTGAAGCGCAGCAGGCGCACCAGCGCGAGATTCAACGGTGGGTGGAGCTGAGCTGGCTAGCGCTTGACCCCGTCGAAGAAGCCCGCGAAGCTGTCGTGGCGACTCTGTACAAGGAATTTATTATGCGGGGTCGCGAGCTTTTCCGCTATGGCGCGTTTTTCCCACTTGCCGCAGCTTTGCGCCCCAAGGGAGCCGCGCATGGCCACCTCACGCAACTGCTACGCTTCCTGCAGCGCACATTTCAAACCAAGTCAGCGCGCGCAGCAGCGGCTGCCGACGGGGCCGGGGAGAACCTCATCGACACCGCGGCGCAATTCGCGCCGGAAAACATGATCTCAACGCTCATCTACCTGGTGGCGCACCACCCTCAGATGCCGCGGGATCGAGAGCAGGCGCAACTCTTTGTATCTTCAGCTGCCGGCCAACGGGTGCTTGTCAAGCCGCTCGTGATGCTCTTTGATGCACTTTCGAACGTTGCGCCGTCGCACAACACCAACGCTGGGCTCCTCTACGCCTTGCTTGAGGTCATGCGTCGACACACAGATGCGCTCGATCCTGGCTGTGACAACATTCACATGATTGGCGAGATCGCTCAGATGCTCATCAAGCTGAGAATGAAGGTCAGTCCGGACTCCCTCGAGTATCCAGGAGGCGTAGTCTTGCCGAAAATGTACGTCGCCATTCAAGCGCAGCCTTTGCGCCAGCGGTCCACAAACGAAGCCACTTCGCCAGGGCTCTCTTCCGTCACACCTCGAAACAGCAGCAAGGAAACCGAACGCTCCGCGCAGCGCCGACGACAGTACCAGCAGCGACAGGTGCTTCCAGCAAACTTCGAGCTGCGTGTCGGGAGCGGCGGCTTGGGGCTCGTTGCTGCCCCAGACGAAACACTCACCCCGCGCCGCAAGCGGTCCCGGCCTCAGGCGAACCTCAAAGCTGCTGCCGCACATGCTTCCAAGTCCACAGTGGCTTCGCAGGCCACGCCTACGCGGCGTCAGCCATCACGGACAACGAAAGATGCTGTGTCCGGATATGCGGACCCAGAAGATTTGATGCTTGATGAGTGATGCTTCTCTCTTCATGAGAATCATGATTTTGATTTTAATCCCTCAATGATGAATTTGAATGATGACCGATGATGACGATGAAAGATTCTGGCGGCGAAAATGACGATTAGCTAGACCTGTCATCAGGACTCCCTTTAGTCAAAATAACTATCGCTGGACTGGGCTGGCCTGGCTTGGCTTGGTTTGGCTTATGCTGGCCTTGCTTGGTCCAATGGCAACCTCGCCTGCACGGTAGAGTCGATCACCTGGCACGGAACCTTCAACTGTATCAATTCGAAAAGAAAAGAAAGCCTATAATTGCCTGTGCAGCATGGGGTAGCCAGGCCTATGAGGCCATCCTCACGACGTGCATTCTGTCTTCTAAAGCCTCGTTCTCTTTGTCAGGCTTTCTCTGCGACGCAACACGTGACAGGACGAATGTTCTGTGGCCAATGCTTCGTGAACTAGCAAGCGAGGACCAAGCGTCTACGAAAACAGGCCTTCATTCTTTCCGCGAGACGAGGTATTTGTGGCCATCGCAACGGTATACTCTGCTCAGTCGTGCATACTGACTCCTCAATCCTCGCTCCCCTTGTCAAGCTACTTTCTCGGCGACGCGACACATAGCTGAAACAATGAATCGTGTGACCGTTTTTTTGCGTCAGAGCAGTGCTGATAGATAGGCCTAGACTAGGCCTTAGCTAGCCACTTCTCGGACAGAAGTTGGGAAAAGAACGAGGAGGAGATTTTTTGCTCAGCAGACCTCCAACTACGCAAAGCAACAACGAGGCGATTAAAGAGGCAGGAGAAGGGATGCTCTGATAAAGGTACCGAATGAAGTAAAGATGCCGTCAAAAACTTTGGAAGCAGGAATACCGGAGGATGACTCGTCACCAGAGCCCATAAGGCCTCAGACGCTTCGATACGCTGTTAGTCTTGATACGATAGACTCAGTAGGAAGTCTCGACCAATTATTCCCACATGCAGACAGAATAAAGTGTACGCTTCGAGTTCTCGACAAAACCTACTGTTTTTTGTCTCAGCCTGGGATATTACATTCAAGGAAACCAAAATGGCACTTCTAGAGAACAGTCGAAGTCCCTATCGATGTGGCCAATCCCAAAGGGAACGATCGCGAAAAGAACATCGAGGAGAATGATGACTCAAATGCAAGCGCCGACAAAGGTGTTCACGGAGCCAAGGACAACACTATGGTAATTTTGGAGTTGACAGGATTGTCGGCATCATCGACGGAGAACGAATTTATAACTTTGATTGGCGAATTCGAAGCTGCGAAGCTTTTCCGTCCATGCGGAGCCTCATATAGATGTTACTTTCGTAGAAAAGACGAAAAGGGCTCACTTGCGGGGGAATTTAGTGCGTTGACCGTATTTTCATCCCCGCTTGATAAGGATTGCAGTGACGGACTTGATTCACTTCGCGTTTACATTTATCGATGCGCTAGTGATTATGGGTACAAAGCGACTTTTCTTCATACATACGGTGAGGAGACGGTGCAGGAATCGAAGTACTCTCATGGCGGTATTGTCTCCTTTCAAGCAAGAAATGTGTCTGGACTTCGAATCACCAGCGGCCCGGGTACAGCTGTTGTTCATTTGAAAGATACCAAGAACACAACAATTCCAAGCTGGGACAGTGGCATTTTCATCTCTGCATACTGCCCCTATTCCGTTTGCAAATCTGCGCTCGAAAAGTTCGAGCGCCTCGGGAAGAACTTCATACAGGTGCAAAAACAGCTAAAAAAGTTAGACAAGGCGCTGATAGCAAACGTGTCATCACGTGACGCCGCGCTCGAAATGCTGTCGTCAACAGGAGGCCCGATCGAATTCACTTCCGACGAAGGCAAGAGCGACTTCCTTGATGCACTTGAGTCCGATGGCATGGGAGGTGTTGACACGGAAGCCTTGGTCCAGCTCCTCGATGATCTTGGTAAAGTGATTGTACAGAGTGCCAGCGATCCTCCACCAGAAACACGCGAGGAAGCGCTTCAGCGAATTGTGATGAGACTGCTCCTCGCTGTCCTCATTCCGAACCCCACACGAAGGACACAAGAAACAGAGAAAGTTCTGGTTGAATATTTTATAAACGAACAGCGTAGGACTTCGAAACAAGCAGACTCCGCGACTCAGCCAACCATGCCAGACCTCGAATGTGAATTGCTGAGCTTCAAAGAAACACTGGGGAAAAGCCTCAAAGACCTCGTGGCGCTGCACGAGGCCATTCACGTACCTGAGTCATGCTTTGATATCATGTACACGCGCGCCTCTGGCAACGCCTCAGACGACTCAATGGAAACCAAGTTGCTTCAAGCTGCGAGACGGTCCGATTTTGAGACGTGTAAGCGAATCCTGCAGACCCACCCTGAAATTGACCCTCTCTGCGCAAGAGACGCACCAAATTCAGATGACGTGTTTTCAGATGACATGTATTCAGATGGATTCAATTTCGATCAATGGCAAGAATCATCGCAGTCTTCCCTCGGCTATTTGATTGCAGCTGTTGCTCGCATTCAGCCTGAGCGACATGTTTATGACCTCACAGAAGGCAGCAAGGACCAGGAGATGAATTTGAAGTTCAAAGCTGCGAAGCTTAAGGAGCTCCAATCTGCCAGAGATTTGGTGGCACTCATCTTGGAACGTGGAACAGACATAGGTGAATTTGGATCTGATATATTTACGCGGGCACTTCGATCCTTTGACGTCAAGACACTTCAGCTGATGGTCCGCAATGAAAAGATATGCCGCGCTGTAAACAAGACAGAGGCTTGGAGATTCGTCTTTTCAAATTGGAGATCACATTCGGATATCTGCAGCGAGCTCGCAGAAGTGCTCCTCGACGTGCAGGTTGCGAACGTTTCACATCAAGCTCTGTCTTGCTCAGAAAGTGGAGTTTTTCACTGTCCAAATGACACGACGACCGCAGCGGAGACACTGCGCACATTATTCCATCAGAGACTCGGAGACAAACTGACGTTCAGCATCCTCCGCAAGTTGCTCAAGACTCGGCAATGTAAAAGCGATGACATTCTTATCTCGCTGTACTCGCAGGCAGTCAGTCCATCTTCTTCTTTCTTCCAGGAGAACTCTCCTTTCCATCTAGCCTGTGAGCTGGGCTATCTGGAGTGTGTGCAAGAGTTCATTTCTCATGGTGCAAATATTGACTTGCATGATACAGGAAAAGGCCAATCTGCTCTTCAGGTGGCAATTGAGAATAGACGCATTGAGGTTCTTCGGATTCTTTGCAAGAGTAGTGCTTCTTGTTCAACCGCAATTACAGAAGATGGTAAGACACCCTTACATTTGGCCATCGAGATGAAATCTCCAGAGATGGTAGCAATCCTCTGCGAAAACGGAGCAGAAAGCGACGACAGGGCACTCATGGATACGACCGAGCTCGGTCACGGCGAGATCCTTCAGATACTTAAAAATGATGGAAAGGCGTTTCCAGAGCGGTATCGGGGTGAGCTTGACAGAACCTTGTTACACCTTGCGTGCAACAAGCCTGATGCAGGAGACGACAACTTTGTTCAGATGCTCATACAAATGAATGTCGCGGTAAACGAGGTCGACATGATCGGCCGGACGGCGCTTCACAATGCTGCGGCAATGGGTAATCTCAGCGCCGTTCGCTCGTTGCTCGAGGCTGGCGCGGACGAGACGCTGCCTACTCGTCGTGAGGGGAGCACTGTAATTCACGAA
Source organism: Aurantiochytrium sp. KH105 (assembly GCA_003116975.1). Lineage (NCBI taxonomy): Eukaryota > Bigyra > Thraustochytrida > Thraustochytriidae > Aurantiochytrium > Aurantiochytrium sp. KH105. The sequence continues at coordinate 580,310 of BGKB01000011.1, forward strand.
GCGGCAAAAATGGGTAGGATTAGCGTGCTTCAATTCGTTCTCAAGAACTCGAGCGGCGAGACTGTCGACGCAGTGGACATGCAAGGGCGCACGCCATTGTGCTACGCATTCAAGCGACGCAGATTCCTGGAACTGACCTTTTACTGCCTTCGAGAACTGCAGGAATCGGCACAGGAAACGTGCCTTCGCGAGTGTCACTTGGCTCCAGAGATGGAAGAGTTTGCCCAGCTCATGAAAGAGCGCTACGGCGAATTCGACTCTTCGTTCCGAAAGACGATAAACAGCGCAGACGCTCTTCGTGGCGTCGGCAGTACTCGCGAGATGCGCGAATTGGCAAGTCTTATCAAGAAGTGCTTTCAAGAGTCCGAAAATCACCAGCTTTCGAAAGAATGTCTTCGAAAAATTGAGGTTGCTCCGGAGATGAAGGCTTTTGTAGGATGGATCAAGAAGAGCTACAGAGCCCTTGACGCCTCAAGCCGCAACTTTAAGGCGGTCGAGCTATCAGAAGTTGTTCGCGACCTGCACCTCCTTCCTCCGATGCGAAACTTCGTTTATCGGATCAACGAGTCCTACGAAGAGCCCAGCACGTTAGATCTCGAGACGAAAGAAGAAACCTCCAAGGCTTTTAAGATCGAAAGCTCGCCCGAACTGAGGGAATTGGCTGCGCTTATCAAAAGGCGCATTGATGTGGCGGATACGTCGTGTGAAACAGCTAATGAGATCAGGGTCTTCAAGTCAAACTTGAAGCTGGTCAGCGGATCTGCTTTTTCTCCATACACGAGCTTCGAGTGTCTGCCCAACTTTGACGGCGAGCTCCTTTCCTACTTTCCTCAGGACATATGCCAGGACCTACAAGACCTGAAGACCGGCTTCAAGGATGAAAAGGGACTCCAAGCTACCTTGCTTGATTGTTTCGAGGAACTTTTTGTTGAAATTCGCAAGGCAGATGCCGTTCTTGGCATCCTCCTCGACGCTGGAGCTGACATCGACCACGTTGATGACCAAGGCAATCCAGCCTTTGACGATAACTATCGTATCGAGTACTTCAAAACGAAAGAAAAAGAGCTCAAAGCAGCTCTTGAGAAACGGAGCAAGCTGGCTCACGACCAGCCAATATTCAAGGGAAAAATTGTTCATCACGCCGTGCATGCCATGTGGGTTCAGCAGGGCTTGCGCTACAAAGCCTGCCGGGCCCTGGCGTACTGGGTCATCCTCTTGATCTTTCTGACTCTCGTCGCCATCCGATACAGCGGACGTGACGTGTATGAGTCCTTCTCGATACAAGCAAGTATCGTCAATCGCATGTCATCCGGCGATGCAGGAACTCTGGAAGATGTCAAGGATCTGGACAGCTGGAACGACTACGTCGAAAATGTCTTTGTTGACGCCATGTGGCCATCCGAGTCTGCCTTGCATGTGGAAAATGATAGTGTGACATTCGGCGAAGGACTCGTTCTTCTCGGCAGGCCCCGTTACCGTCAGATTCGGACGCGTGCTGATAGTTGCTCTACGACCATGCCTTCATTACTGTCCGAAGCAGAAGCCTCCTGCTATGCGCCGTACTCGCAAGGCACCTTTTCATCCTTGGATGCAACCATCGAGGATAGGTCCCCATATGCATGCATGCTGAGCGACGCCGAAAGTCATGTCATCAACTGGGAAGACAGCCCCGCAGTCCCCTTTTTCGGAAAATTTGGTTTTTACAAAGGCGGTGGCTCGAGCGTCGTCTTGTTGTCAAATAAGACCGCGACGCAGCAGCTCCTACAAGATCTTCGTGCGTGCGGGTTCATCTCGATGGGCACTCGGCTGGCAGCTTTAGAAATCACGCTGTATTCGAGGTCTCACGAGTTGTTCGTGCACGGGCGCGTTTTCATGGAGCACACAACAACGGGAGGAGTGTTCGCCAATCAGCGCTGGGAGACCCGCAAGCTCGTGAGCTATAAATCGACCGAGGATCGACACCATGTGTGGAAGGAAGTAGTAATGGTACTGTTCTTCCTTGGACACTTTCTCAGCGAGATATTTCGATTGTTGGTCTCAACGTGTAGATCCCAAAAGATTGAAACTGGTGGTGCAAGTGAGCAAGTAGTGTGTAACGGCGATGACTATGGCGCCATGCCGAACCTCAACAAACTAAGAGGTGTTGTGGTGTTGGATCCAGAGGAGCAGCAGTGGTGGCTTTGCAGTGTGTCGGAATGCAAAGGAAGTTCACGACGAATTGTCTCGGAGGATCATTCGAGATGCTTTGCACCTGAGCATCTCAGGTGGATTGGAACCTGGGCTTCTGATTCCGGGCCGAGACGCTTCAATGCAGGAGAGTTTGTACGTGTAAGCAATGGTCCTGGCAGAGAAGAGTGCAACGGCTTCATCGTTTCTGTCAACGAATGCGATGAGCGCTGGACGTACTCGGTGTTGAACGTAGCTGAATCAAAATTGATTCAGAACTTACCTGAAGACGCAATCAAAGCAGAGCCCGGAATCGCCTTGACGGAACTGCGCAGATGTGGTTCCACGAAAGACCCCTCATTGGATGCCAAGAGTCGACGAAGTGAGCGAGGGAAGTGTCAACGAGATTCCTTTCGCCCTCGCAGCTGGATCTCTGGCGCCCAAAAGGTATGGCAAAGCATTCGAGCTGATGGGATTGTGAAGACGTGCTCACTGAGGATCGATAATTTGCCTGCGTATTGGTCGGATCCTTTCAATTATTTGGACCTCAGCATCATGTTTCTGTTCTTTGGGCTGGTTGCTACGCATATAAAGCTCATCAATAGCGCTGCCCAGAGGAGCTCAGACTGGCTGGAGAACGCGGAGCGTGATGTGTATATTGACGTATCGGATCTGATGTGGCTTTCGACGGTTCGGCAATATCTGCTCGGGGGAGTGGTCTTTCTCTGCTATCTCAAGACCCTCGAATACTTGCGGGTGGCCGCGACCTTTGCAGTTCCGGTCATGATCATCATTGGCATGCTTGTGAAGCTGATGAGCTTTCTCGCAATCTTGGCCGTCTTCGTATTGGCTTTTGGAATTTTCGACTACGTAGTTTTCATACTCAAGTATGCGCCTGTCAACTCAGTTATGAAGGCGCTTGTTTTTACATTGCGAGGCGCCCTGGGTGAGCTGGACTTTGACGGCAAATACGAGATGGACCAGGTTGTCGGTACGGGCATGACAATGCTGGCAGCCGTGCTCTTGGTGATTCTCCTTCTCAACCTGCTCATTGCGGTTATGAGTGAGGCGTACGAGGATGTAAAGGCAACGGCAGAAGCGCGTTGGTGCTACAGACAGTACATGGCAATTCATCGGCGCCAGAAAAAGGATGAACTCGGTCAATGGATGTATGTGAAAGGAGAAAATTGTTGGCGTGTGCTCTGCCGGAGGTGCAAATCATTTCGCGCTTATTTCGGTCTTGGCTTTAGCGGAAAAAATCGACCTTCGTGGGCAAGAAAATGGCCGGGCCGTTCTGGTCGCGTCACTCCATCTGATGCTGTGAATGAAGGAAGCCAGGTCAAGTCGGCATAACCTGTGTCTCGTACAAGATAAATGGATGCTCACTTGTGCATTATTCATAAAGCAAGCGAACAGACCACGCCGACTCCGAAAAAGCAATGAGCAGGAGGCAGCATTGTCCAGGCGGCTGGGAGGCTGCCGAAATCGAACGAAGAAAGAAAAAAGTGAAAAGCCAATGAATCAATCAAAATTTTCGGTTATGATACGGTTACATGTTTCCAATAAATTCGAACGGTTACATTACAGTAGGCCTCCTGGTTGACAAGTGCGGCTTGACCAGTGGTGCCCAAAGCCAGACCTTGGACCGCAACGCTGACGAATCGGAGGATCCCTCCGTGCAGCTGGCTTGTTGGTCCGCGCGAGCGCAGAGACAGCACAAGGAGTGCTTGCTCTTGCACGAGGCATCAACGTTCGCTCGAGGCAGCGCGTGCTGTCCGACGCATCGTCAAAATGGATGTTGATTCTGTCGAGGTTTGCGACACTGGAGACGAAGACCTCGACAATACACCTCGGGCACCAAGAGGTCGTAACCTCGGCGACGCATGGATCCAATACAAAGCGAGGCTTCTCGGACATCTGAGTCTCTCGGGTCTGTCCCCTGAGGAGGTCCGCAACATCAAGGATGCAAGCGCCAAGTCCAAAAAGGACCAGCAGCTTTTACTTCATCTCATTGAGGCCTTCGGGGTAAGTTTTGTTCGCCGCAAAAATCCTGACATGGCCACGAACATGTCTGGACTTCAGGCTTGGGACAAACTCATCGATGAGATGGAAAGGAAAAATTGCGCAAATGCGCTTCGCGTCCTCAATAACTTTGGCAGCATGCTTTTGCCTGGAAGTCTTGACGCGGCGTTACGGTCGCCCGAAACTGGCACGCTCTGGTGCCAGGACCTCCAAAAAGTCGCGGAACATGCAAGACTTCAAGAGCTCAATCCGCTCACGATCATGTGCACGATTGCAATGGGAAAATTGTATCAAACTTGTGGTCTAGATGTCGCATCGGTGCTTCCTGTTGACGACCGCGAAGCCTTCGGGCCGAAGGATCTCGAGAACCACGTGAAAAAGCTTTCTGCAAGATATAAAGAGGGCTCGCGTTCTTCGTCTTTGATGTATGAGGAAGATGCTGATGGGGTTGCGACATTAGAGCAGGATACGATCCAGGAGCACACGCCAATTTCAAAGCAAGAGACAAAATCAAAGCAAGAGACAGATTCGAAACAAGAGACAACCTCGGAGAAAGAGACAGGTACGGAGGCAAAGGCTGTGTCGGAGAAAAAGGCCACATCAGAAGAAAAGGCCACATTAGAAGAAAAGGCCACATCAGAGGAAAAGACGATCCCGCCTGCCTGCTCTCAATGCGGCGGTGAGCATCATGCCGAGAAATGCACTGGAAGGGGCGACACTGTTTGGTGCGAATTTTGCAAGCAAGGCACTCACTCCTCGGAAGCCTGCACGCGGCAAGAGTCTCTGCTGGTGAGTCCCTCGCCGCAACAAACGAAAGCGAGTAGCAACGATGCGAAAACTCAAGAAACTGATACGGGTGAGGTCGCGAAGAGAACAGAGTCTCCTATACAGTCTGTGAAGCCTGCAGTAGAGCCCCCGGTAGAGACATCTATTTCCTGTCGCAAGTGCGGTGGTGTTCATTCAGGGTCAAAGTGCACGCGAAAGGACCTTTATTGCAACTTTTGCGAAACAAGCACACATAATACGATCTTGTGCAGATCAAAAGGTCGAAGAAAGAAAAGCGAAAGCAGGGCATCTCGCCAGCAGACCACACCGAGTGAAGAACGTCGCTCCTTGAAAAGACAAAGAATTGGAAATGCTCAGGGAAGTCTTACGCCAAAAGCTACAAACAAAAAGCCATGTAGCAAATGTGGCAGCACGCTTCACGTGACTAGAGCGTGCAGGCAAAAGAATCTGTTCTGCATCCATTGTCAACTCAATTCACATAACACAGACATCTGCTATTCACGAGGCAGATCCAAGAAGAATGGTGCTGGACACAAGACGCGTGAGAACGTCGTACATTCTCAAGACAACGATTCTTGGCACCAAGATGGGTTTGTTGATGATCGCGACGGAAGCGCAAAAGACGAGGGCGTAGACAGAGATCGCTCGCCTCGCGCGGGGGCGGCATCCGCGCATGATGCAGCGGGTCCATCCAGTCTATATTCGAGTTTACCGACTCGACGTAGCGAGAAAGCCACAAGCCCAACTTCGGGAAAGGCATCATCGTCGCAGCGTATCGAAAGGTCACCTCGAGGTTCTTCAAATGTTTCTACAGATTCTCCCAAGCGAGGCAGTGACTCTGCACCGAGAGGTCGCCGGCGATCCCTTCTCAGGAACGATTTGGAGCGAGATTTTACCGAGACTGGCCTTTGGTGCACGTTTTGTAGGCGGGCAACGCATAACACCGAGGAATGCCGGAGCAAATTTAGGGGAAGGCGCTCAAGGACTCCAGACAGTGCACGGCCACTGAAACGCCACAAGAGTTAACGCTCCAATGACAAGTTGCTCTCCTAAGATCTTAGCTGCAAAGTTGTGCAATGAAGCATCGTAATGTCACAATTCGATCCTCTTCTTTTCTTGACTCTTCAAAGAAACAGAGTTGTGCTCACCTTGCTGTTGTCGGCTGCGCGTGCAATGCACGAGATCCGTCTTTCAAGATGTCATCGGCGAAAATGTACAAATTGCACGTGCAAAGGTCCCGGAACAGAGCTTTGGCGGATTCTGGGCTTCGTGCGCAAAGACGAAACGAAGCAAAGGCGAGGCGCAAGAGAAGGGAAGAGACGAGACCTGTGCGCAGCGCACTGCAAGCAAGCTAAGCAAAGCGAACTCACGCTCGACGGCAGCAGCAGAGAGAGAGAGAGAGAGAGAGAGAGAGAGAGAGAGAGAGAGAGAGAGAGAGATGGCACTCTCGGGCTCGTGCCTCTGCGGCAGCGTGACCGTGTCGGCAAACGACGCATTGCACATCGACTACTGCCACTGCGACGCGTGCACGCGGACGAGCGGTAGCCCGACAGTGCCCTGGGCGACAGTTCAGGCAGAAGGATGTAACGTCAAGGGTAGCACGCTGCGCGAATTTCAGTCAAGTGTGCGCGGCAAGCGCACATTCTGTGCCAAATGCGGATCCACCATATCCTTTGCAATGGCTGACGAAAGCGAAGTAGATCTTGCCGTCGGTATCCTTGATGCATGCAGAGAAAAGCGCATGCGGCCGAACTCGCACATTTTCACGTACAATCGTATTTCGTGGGCAGGTACAATCGATGCCGAAGTGCCTGTGCGCGAAGACGCGGTTGCCCAGGAAAAAGAACTATCGAGCGAAAGAGGAAGCTCAGAACTCATCCGATCCGACGAGGAGGTTACAGGTCGGTGCTTGTGTGGAGGAACGCAAGTTACGGCGGTAGGCCCTCCTACGAACGTGTGCTGGTGTCACTGCACGTCATGTCAGAAAACCTCGGGTGGTCCCGCCATCGTCTTTGCGAGTTGGCCCAGCGATCGTGTTGCCGGTGTCGATAAGGACGTGCTTTCCGCGTACCGGCATTCTGGTGAATTTGAGCGTCGCTTTTGCGCGACCTGCGGCTCCCTTGTGTCTGGCCACACGCCTTCGAAGCCAGAAAAGACGTGGCTCATTGTCACTATTCTCGATGAGCCTGGACGCACGCCTCCGGCCTTTCACCAGTTCACGACTAGTGCGTTGCCCTGGCTCCGCGTCCGAGATGGCTTGCACAAGTTTCCGCGTGGCGCCGAGGCTGCATCGAGTCTCGATCTCGAGCCTGACCAGGAGCCGGAGTCGACGGGATAAACAAGAATACAAGAATACAACCCTTTTCGTTGGCTGGTTGGCCTCGTTGTCAGTCATAACCCTTTGTTGATGCATGATCCCGAGATCGGCACCAACAGATTATTGAGTAAGAGTAGAAACAAGGTTCGCACTAACAATACTTTGCGGGAGAGATCCGTATACCGGGCCGAACAAGCATGTTCGCATTCAAGTGGGCGAGGGCTAAGAGGCAGAGAGCTAGCCTCTTCAACAGAGTTGCATTTCTGTCAAATGCCTACAAGGGCAAACTTGGCACGATCATTCGGTGAAGTCACTTGAACTTGGCTTACTTGGTTTTAATTTTAATTAAAAGGCTTGACTGTCATGTCCAGAACTTGGTGGTGGTCAAAAAAGCCAAAAACATCAAGCTTCGCCCGACTCCATCTTGTAATGATTACTTTGCAGTGGCCGCAACCAAAGTTGGCGCTCGTGGTCTGCGACGCAGTTGCGGGCAAAGCTGTTCGTGCGCAGGGCCGCAGACGATGGTGCCGCCGCCGTTTCCGTTCCCGAGGCGCTGGGGCGAGGTGGCTGCGCAGGAAGGTCACCTTTGGGGTCAGACATGGGCAGTGCCATCACCGGCACTCGTGGCCCTTGCTGGAGGGTGGCGCAGCAACGCAGGCGGCCAGAACGCGACCGCGACACAAGACCACGAGGCGTACGAGGAGCAGCAGTGGCAGCCTGGGCAAGAAGCAAGAGGCTGCGAGGAGAATGAGTGGGACCTGGGCCAGGGCGAAGGCAACGACGAAATAATTCTCGTTGACGCCTGGGCCGAAAAACTTGTTGCCGCTGCTCGAAAGCGCAGCGCGCGTCTGCTCCTGCAGCAGCAGGAGGAAGAGGAGGGAGAGGAAGAAGCAAGAGATCAAAAAATTCAAGACATTCAAGAAATCCCAGAACCGCCTGGCCCACCGCCACCTCTCTTGGCCAAAGCAGAAGGATTACTGCCTCCTCAAGATGCATCGTTAACGCAGAGGAGTGAGAATCCAACCAAGAAGAAAAAGCAACAAGCTGTTAAACCCAAGATGAACCGTACGTCAGCCCGGGAAAAACAGCTTTACAAACGATACGGCTTGGAACGAGGCAAACGCATTGCGGTCAACGAAATGGCACTGGATGCGGTTTTTGCAGCGAGAGCCACCAAGCACGGTCATGACGGTACATCGTGATCGCGACGAAGAATGGTGTCACGACTACAGGAGAAGAAAAAGAGCCTGCGAGCTGGCAAGTACTTGTCGCGCATCGAGAATTCTCGGAGAAAAATGACCAGAACGAACAGGCAAGCATGCAAGATATTGAACAATACAAGCGATATAAGATCAGGCGCCACTACTACAGGGGTCAACCGTAAATGTCGGCTAGCGTAGGGCTCATTTTGAAAGCACGGCGGAAGAGCGTCATGGCTGCATCGCAATCGCCGGCCACGGAGACCTCCTGGGCCTCTTGATACAGGCGAAAGGCCTCGTTGTCCCGTGGTGTCTTACAGATCGGGTCCCGACGCCTATACATGACGTCGGAGCGGATAATGTACTTTTCTGCTTCCTCGCCTACTGGCACACCTTCATGCATAATGTTATGAAAGAAAATGACCATTCTTCCGGCCTTGGGAGCAGCTGTGAAGCGTACCAGGTCTGGGCGACCTGTGTATCGTCCAGCCTCGTCTTTGACAAGCTGATCACGCTGCTCATCTGCATAGAAACGCGTGCCTCCTCCCTCTTGGCAGTCGTTAAGAAAAAGTACGATCGAGTACATGCTGCGCTCATCGCAACTGACAATATTGTAGCCGTCCGTGTGGGGCGCAAAGTGGCCCCCCTGCCTGTACCTTGCGAAGAGGAGGTGTTCGTTCGTCCCATACGGATCCCAGGTGCCTTCGAGATCGCGTTGCCAGCGAGGCGACTCGTCGTCGTCTGTGATCTCCACGGGATCTGGGAGCTTGTCCTTGATGCGGTTCCAAAGCAGCGCGGCGATCTCAGGCTGGTGCGTCTCGATCGTGTCTGCATTTCTGAACTCCGTCTTGCGTTCTTCCCGCGCATCCCAGAACGAGTACTTCATTTTCTCGGTTTGGGACACCAAGTAGGCGCACTCCTCCGCGCTGAGCACGTCGTCAAGCACGACGCAGTCGAGGTCAGGCTCGGGCCGCGCCGCGACCACCCGCGCATCGCCATCCTGACGCGCCTCAAGGTCCGTGACGTTGAGGAGGTCGCCCGCCTCTGCCAGTGATTTGAGCACCGGTGCGACCTCGCCAAATGGCGAGGGACCTGTCGACATCGTCTTGGTCGCTGTTGCTGTCGCTCTCGCTTTCGCGATCGCCAAGCCCCGAGTTGTGCTTTTGGTGTCTCTCGCTGCCGAGCGTGGGAAAGGACGTCTATTTTAGGGCCTTTTTGAGTCACCCGAATCGCATCGCATCATCGTTCGTTCGACTTGCTAACGCCAAGCCAACCGAGCCAAGCCATGCAAGTAGCTTTTATAATTTCTGGGCCTGGCGCCTGACTTGGCTGAGGTATACTTGAATGGCGTCAGTCTCAGCGCTGTTCTGAAGCACATCTTCTTTTATTTATTGGATGACCGACCAAGACCCCGATCAGAAAAAATAAGACTTCGTAGAGAGTTGATGCGCATGTCTCCAAGCAAAGTACCTGACGAAGTCAACGTTCATTTTGCGTGCAAAGCTCGCAAGGACGACGATTGAATGTCTTTGTTGTCTTTTCCCTCCAACTTGGAACCAGAGTCGAGATAACCCAAACGTCCAAGTTTGCTAACTAATGGCTCCAACCAGCCTGAGCTCACTTTGTGTAACGTCCCAAACTTTGCATACGAATGATCGGCTCTGCATCCCGCCGTCGCACATTTGCGCTTCCTCTGAGCTGGCCTCAGCTTTCCACCGCGTCTCATCTCCCGATGAGAGACGTCTTTTTCTCATCGGGAATGCGACGTCTTTCATCGGGACGCCGTGACTGTCAACTTTTTTTTCGCAAGGCTCGCTTGACACTCACCATTGCGTGTCGATTCCCCTCCTACCCGCTCGCGCCATGCATGCACTGCACATGGGTCTGTCGCTCGTGGCCGCTCGAAAGGAGCGAAGAAAGAAACGAAAAGAGAAGAGGCAAAAGTGAAGAAAAGAAACTTTTGAAGAAAGAAAGCAAGCAAGAAAGAAAGCAAGCAAGAAAGAAGAGTGAAAAGAAAGACCCACCCGAGGTCGGCCAGGTTCGACCCCGCCCGCCCCCGGCGGCGGGACCGTCGAACGTGAAGAGCGCGGCGTGCATGCATGCTCGCACGCACGCACAAAGCCTCGCTGGCCGCGTTGCAGGCTGCAGCTGGCGCAGCGCTGCGCTGCGCGTAGCCGGGCCCGAGAGCGGCCTCACGGTGGGCCGCCGAGTCTTCGGTTACTTTTGGCGGCGCCGATACCCGGCGGAAGCGCGACTTGCGGCAAGTGCGGAAAAGAGGGGACGGGCACTTGCGCGGGCGCGCTATACTCGAGGGAACACAGCGGCGCAAATCCGTGCTTAGCCGCGGACGGCGGCGGCGCGAGTTTCGAATCCCGCGGCGCGGACAGGGGACCAAGCAGACCGTGAAGAGCAGAGAGCGCGGCGAGGAAAGCAGGAAAGGTCCCGGCCGGCAGGCTCGCGAGGCGCGCAGGCGTCGCGCGCGCGGAGCCGCGGCAGGATGCTGGGCGCCACCGCGGAGTTCTGCGTGCAGGAGTGGCTGAGCGAGATGGAGATGGAGATGGAGATGGAGGTCGACCAGGGAGACGGCGCGGCCGCCGTGCGCGGACTCCCAACTCCGCCCATCCCGAACCGGCCGCCGCCCGCCTCGCCCATGACGGTCGAGGGCGTGGGCTCGCCGGGAGGATTTGGCATGGGGTTCTTCGTGGCGAGGCCCCAGCCTCGCAGCGCAAAGAAGAAGAGCGCTCTCGCGCAGAAACGTAGCAAGAGCAAGAACAGGAAGAGCCTCACGAGCGCACCTTTGCAACAGCAGCAACAACAGCAGCAGCAACAACAGCAGCAACAGCAGCAGCAGCAGCAGCAACAACAACAGCAGCAAGAAATGCCAGCGAACCGCCCGACGCCTTCGCTCGTCGGACTCGCAGAAAATCTCGGCAGTACAAACATTGTCTTCAACGCAAACGAAGACGACAAGCTTGGATCTGTCCAGATGCAATATCAAACAAGCTCGTCTGCTCGTATCGTCACACCGCGAAACAAAAGCAAGAACCGTCGATCTCGCAAGTTGAAACGAACGCCACTACAGGCCTCTCGCAACGCAGGAAATGTGGTCCCCCCAGAGCCGAGCACGGGCGGACAGGCTTCAAAACCGTGCAAGAACGCCGCTCCGCCGGGCGTCCCCCCTCCTCAGCCGCCGCCGCCGTCGCCAGGTTTTGAAAACGTCTTTATTTCGGCAGCCTCGTTCGCGGTGGGCGCGAAAAAGTCGCTTCGAGGCCGTAAATCGTGGCCCAGGAGGCCCAAAGCCGTCACGCGCACGGTCGAACAGACTTCTGCGGCAGCAGCGGCCGCAAGCGCGCGTGAACACGCCTCCAAATCTGCCATCAGCTTTACCGATGCTACAACATCTCCCATCACCCCGGTCGCATCGAGATCGCGAAAGAAGATTGCCTCGCACTCACCTCTCGTTGTCCCGCAAGAGGAGCGCCGTCAGGACCCCGAAACGCCAAACACGTCGATTCATTTCGAAAGCAAGAGCGAGGCAGCACATGCTGGCGGTCCCGCAGCCCCTTCCGACCTCGATCTCGATTCCCCCGCGTTCAGTTTTGGCCGCAAATCTGCATCATCAGCACGAAGCCGCCGACGCAGCAGGCGCACGTCACGCTCAGACTACACGGAGAGGCGAAGAGAGCGCGATCTGTCTCCAGCCTCACTTGAAGAGAGAACGCTAAGCTCGCCCGTAGAGCCGGAATTCGACATCAATTTCTCCTTTGATCTCAACCATTTAAATCCCGAAGACCACGGTAGTGTTGAGCGCGGGGAAAACCTGGATCCAAATGAGTTTCAAGACACCGAGTATCACTCCAAGCTCTTGCAGTCGGCGGTGCGGGCCTATGGCGATTCGGGCTGCAACTCGGGCGCTAAAGAGGAGGTCGAGTCCAAGGTTGGACCGCAGCCCGAAGATGACAGCTCCGCTGCGAGCATCGAGAGCGCCAGCTGGCGCGCCGCCGACGCCATGCGATGTCATGCTAAAGAACTTTTGGACGCCGGAGAACCAGAGGCCGCGCTCGAGGTAATTGACGAGTTTTACGAACTGAACGGCGAACCCGTCGAGGCCGAAACCTACTTTTTGCGCTCTTCTGCGCATCTAGCGCGAGATGAGTACGCAGCTTGTTTGACAAATTGCCTTTTAACTTTACAAGGGGACACCAGCCACATTAAGGCAGCAATGCGTGGCGCGCGTGTTTTGCGCAAGATGGGCTGCTTCGCCGCGAGCGCAGACTGGCTTCGTGTGCTTGGCGGCGCAGACGGTTCTGTTGATCCTGCGCGCGAAGAACGTGTCCTCGCCAGCGAGACGAGCGCTCTCCTGCAGCGCGCATTGAAAGTCGTGGCTCAAGCTCCAGACGCGACGGCCACTGCAGAGATTCTCAAGACCCTCGCCGAGCGTTGCCCGGGCTGGCCCTGTGCCAAGATACTCGAGGCGGTCAATGCGCACTGGAATGCGCAACACCATACGGCTCGAGAGCATTTGGCGTACGCCCGCGCTCTTGTCGTACGCGTCGACGTCTTCCAAGTGGATCGTCGTGGTCAGTTCTCCAAGAACCCTGGACAGGTCTCCAATTGTGACACGGAAACAGCTGAGATCATTGCTACGCTCTTGCGCTCGCTGCATCGCGCCGACTTTGCTCAAGAGGCAACAACTTTTGTGGACGCTCTGCTTGACGCCTTTAAAGATCGCCAGGATGCCCCGCTGGTGGTGGCATGCAAGGAAGAAGCGGCGCTCTACGCCAATCTTGCGATAAAAAAGGATGATGCCAACGCTTTGTTCAAGGCCAAAAAGTTTGCCGAGGCCATCAATTGCTACACGGATGCCCTCCGTATCGACCCGGAGCACGATAGCTACAATGCTGTGATCCTCTGCAACCGCGCGGCGGCCTACATGGCTTTGGATCGCTTCGACAAAGCGGTAGCGGACTGCACGCATTCGCTTGAAAAGTCACCTTTGTACAAGAAACCGCGCGTGCGGCGCGCGCGCGCCAATGAGCGTCTTGGGAAGATCAAGGTGGCCATGAGCGACATGGAAAGCGCATACGTCGAGTCTCGAGCTCCCGAATTCAAAGAAGAATTCGAGCGATTGCGCGCCGAGGCCCGTCGTCAGCGCGAGGCAAAGAACGACGCTCGCAACCAGGCACGCTGGGGCAAGTACGAACGAAAGAAACAATCGTCGTATTCATCATCTTCTCGGCAAGGTGATCCTAGCGTGCGAAAGAAAGACACGTGTCTGTACAAGATTCTTGGTGTCGCGACCGACGCTTCACAGGCGCACATTCGGAAAGCGTACTTGAAGCTTGCGCTCAAGTACCATCCGGACAAACGCGGCACCAATGATGAGGAAGCTGTGGAGATGTTTAAAGCTATTGCTGACGCTTATGACACGCTCAAGGATCCAGTAAAGAAGGCGGATTACGACCGAAAACGCAGCTTTAGCACGCTCTTTTCATCCTTTCCATCGAGCTCAACTTCGACAAGACGTCCATCAGCGACGCCATACTATGCGTACTTTTAGATAGCCAGCAAGTCCACGACAGAAAAAGAGAAAGAAGGGAAACGATGTTTGTATACTATTTGGAGGATAAAACCGTCATGAGCTATTCTGTTTCTCTCTCGATTTCTGTGAACGATGGAGTGAGTATACCTTTTGTTCGTTCTTGTTAGCTTTTTTTCTTTTTTCCCATGATCACTTCAAGAGCTGAGCACGTTTGGCAAACGCCGCGTGGATCCATCTGGCACTTTTGTGACTGGGGTAGGCCTACAACCAACACATGAAGACGAAGTCATCTTTGGCAAACGCGGAACTGCAAAGGGCAGCTATACAACTTGTGCACAGCAGCTCGTTCGCTTCTCAAGGTTTCGGCTCCTTTTGCATCATCACAAAATGTTGTTGCTTTCGTCACGGTTTGCCGCAGAAAGTGTTTCTTTCCTTTCATTTTACTTTTCCTACTTGTCTATGAGATAGATAGATCACACGTCGAGAACCCAAGCCCAGAAGCGTTTGCATACCGACTTGGCACGACTCGGGGCCCGCTGTAATTGATCAGGTTCCCTGACTCGGTACGATTGCTTAGCCTGATGCGAAAAGCTCGTTGAGGTCATTCCCTGGTTGCTCGCCGCCGAAGCAGCGACGCTCGCCAGGCGAGGGTCCGAGCACGGCTTGACACCAATCATCACTTGTGTGTCACCAACATTGATAAAATGGCCATTTTGCGCCAACGCACGACTTGCCTGCACGCGGCTGCTGTAGAGAATGTGCATCCAGTTGCCAGACTCATTTCTGTGTTCGTGCACCTCGCCATAATTCTGAAAGTGCCGCAAAACAGCAAAGCCAGCACCCGTCGGGTAACCAAAGACAGTAACCCATGATGACTGGGCCGCACCGCCGGTCATGCCGTCGACACCGGACCCTGCGCGCGCGCGACTTGCCAGCACAAGCGGCGAAGAGAGATCGAGGCCGCGTGGTGCGTCGAGATCGAGACCTACGTGGCTCGTACCCGGCGTGCGCACGGCTTGTCTTCGTCGCAAGCCTGACGCCTCGTCTCCAGCTTCTTGCTGCAGCCGCTCCACGGGCGCAGGGGTAGCTGGCATTCCGCTGAGAAGCGAATTCGATGGCGGCATGAGCATTTCCTCATCCTCGCCGTCCGAGTTGCACACGAGCGCCAAGGTGCCTCCGTGCATGTTCCGGCTCGCATCAATATCTTCATCGTCATACGCGCTGCCCCCGCTCCTGTACTGCTGCAATTGTCCTTGGTCATGGGACTTGCGGACTTCGTTGCCGTCGTCCATGTAGCTCGAGGAGACGCCCTTGCCTGGGGTCCTTGCTGGCGAGTATCCAAGACCCGCATTTTGCTGACGGTTTTCTGCGCCAAAGCCGCTCTGCGCTCCACGCTGGTTCGACCCAAAGGCGCCTTGCCCGTACCCGCCGGGCGTTGTGGGCGCGAACATCGACTCGCCCACGCCAGCGCTCGCCGCCGACGCAGGGCCTCGAGGTCCTCCGCGTTTTTCGGCCGCAGACATCCGCGCTCTGCCAAAGTAAGTCGGTGTGTCGCGACTTGCGCCGGCGGCAGCGCCCGCCGCGCCGCCGCCGCCCAGCGTCGGAGTCCCGTACATGTCTCGGTCTCGCGTCTCTCGATCGTTTTCTGGGGCTCGACCGACGATCATCGATCATCAACCTCCCTCGTCTATCTCCCCTACATTGCGGTGGTGGTTACGCAAATCCGAGTCCCGTTCTCTCCGCGCACCTTCTTTCTCCGTCCTCCACCCGCAGCGGACCCCGGAGCATCCCACGCGAGTCCTCGCCCCACTTGCGGCGGGCGGAGTTTCACTTGCGGCCGCCAAAGGCCCACTTGCGGGGCGCGGTTTGGCGCGGTTTGGCGCGGTTTGCGCGCGGCGCAGTGCGCGGCGCGCGGAGCTCCACTTGCGGCGCGGAAAGCGCACTTGCGCGCGGCGGCTATAACTCTGTTCGCGGCGCTATCTTCGCGAGGCCGCAGAGCAGACTCGGGGAGGGCGGCGGCTAGCAAGCGAGCGAGCAAACACTCAGCCTGGATCGGAGCGCCGCGACGGTTGCCCTGCGCGCGCGCGGCGAGGCGAGGCGACGCGAGGCGACGCGACGCGACGCGAGGCAAGGCGGTCGCCTGCGGCGAGGGAGCGGGACGCGCGGCGAGCGGCGCGGCCAGCGCACGCTCGCGAGCATGAGCAAGTCTAACCTCCTCAATGAGCTCTTCAAGGACCTCGCCACGGGCCCGCCCCAGCTCGGCGGCGGCGGCGGGGCTGCTGCCGGCGGCGTGGCGGCCAAGCCGAAGCCGTCGTCGAAGGAGGGCAATGGGCATCAAGAGACCGCAATGAGCGCAGCGGGCAACGGCACGACGCAGCAGCAGCAGCAGCAGCAGCAGCAGCAGCAACAACAGCACTTCCAGAGGCTCTTGTCTGGCGAGAAAGGGTCACACTCGCCGCTGCCGCCCATGTCACGATCCGAGAGCGAGGCGTCGAACCCGGCTGCGAAAATGGGCATGCCGCCCCGCGCGACTTCGAGCACCGCACTGCAGGTGTTTGCAAAGGCATCCACGTACACGCCTGGCACGCCGACGCGGGCGCTCAAGGCCACGACGATTGCGCTGGTCAAAAAGGAGCCAGCAAACGAGGGCCTTGGCGCCCGCGTGGCAAGCAGCGCCAAGTTCATTAACTACGCAAACAAAGCGAGCATGGTGCGCGTGATCCACACCGAGTCTGTGCAAACAGGGCTTTTGCGCGGACACGCCGAGCCCATCGTCGACATGAAGTTTTGCCCGAATCAGGACTCTCTTGTGGCCACCGTGTCTACGGACGGCCTCGGCATCGTCTGGGAGCTGCGCCATGTGGCCGAGTCAGGCAAGGTCGAGTATCGGGAGGCTATTCGCGTACGTACCACGCAGCCCAATGAAACCTTTGGCGCCGTCGAGTGGCATGCCAAGAATCAACGTGTCATTGCGCTCATTCATGGTGGTACTGTCTCCGTCGTGATGTTAAGCTCGAAACTTTGGAATGCCCAGCAGGCAGCCGGTCGGGAGGGTCTCGCGATCGAAAAGGTCCGCTGCGCCTACGCTCAGGTCGCCCAGCAGCCCGGAGTGCGCGTGCTCAGCGCAAGCTTCTCCGCAGATGGAAACACCTTGCTTGTTGGCTGTTCGGATGGCACTGTGTGCGGCCTCAACGCTTCTTCGCTTATCGAGGACGCCGAGAGTCCCGAACTTGGGGTGCTTTGGCAGCTTTCTGCCGGTGATGGCCTTGGTGTTTCTTTGTGCCGCTTCCTTCAGCACGGTGACCATTTCTTGCTTACGGGTGTTCGCGGGAACACGCTGTTGCGCCTTTGGACGTGGGACTCGAGTGCTGTCAAGTACAAGCCATCGCATGAGCTCACGCTGGCCGACGCGGGACCTCTGTACTCGGCTGCTGTCGACTCTTCGGGCCAGTACGTCTTTGTTGGTATTCCGCAACGAAACGTTCTCCTTTGCAGCAAGCTCAATTCGAGTTCTGTCCAGCTCGATCGTCCTGTCGAGTACGAGCTCGATTGTCCCGTGCTGAGTTTTTCAACGCGTCGCGCCGCGCCTGACTCGGAGATTATCCTCTGTCAACAGACCAAGGGTATTCAATTCTTTTCATTCTCCCCTAGTTCAGACTACGAGCAGCAACAAGTTCCGCGCCAAGCTGCATCATCACCTGCTCCCGCGCCGCAAGCGCCGACCATGCGTGATCGCCAAGACAGTGGTCTCATGCGGCCCGATCAGCTTCAGCATCAGGAGCAGCAGCAACCGCCACAACAGCAACAGCAGCAGCAGCAGCAGCCGCCGCAGCAGCAGCAACAGCAGCAACCACAACAGCAGTATCAGCAGCACGCTCCGCAGCAAATGTATCAGCAACACCAGCAGTATCCGTCTCACTTTATGGCGAACGGGGCTGGTCTCGCTCCCGGCGGCGGCGGCGGCGGCGGTAGTGGCTTGGAAGAAGCCCTCTCGAGGCATCTCGGAGCTTTGGAATCAAGGCAGAAACAGGTTTCTGATGAACAATCGGACAAGTTCATGTCGCAGCAAAAGAGCCTCCTCCAGGTGCTGGCCAAGTCCCTGGGAGAGATCCCCGAAAACGTCGATGAAGCTGTCAAGGATGCCTTTGAGGACGAGGACACGGCCGGTGCGTTGGCAGACGCTATTCTCGGAAAACTTTCGCCTGCTCTTGGCCAGTCTCTGGCCGAGGCTCTTGACCAGAGCACCGCAGGCAAGTTCGACGCCGTCGACGCGGCTGCCAACAAGGTCGCCCAAGCACTGCGCAAGACCGCACAAGATGCGTTCAAGGACGCCATGCGCACATCGTTCATCCCTGCGTTTGAGGCCGGCTGCAACAATCTCCTCGCGCAATTCGCCAAGGCTGCTGAGAGCGCCAAGCCGCAGCAGAGTGGCGCGCAGTCCTCAAACACTTCGGATCCTGAACTTGCACGCAAGCTTCTCGAAGTTCAAGAGCGCCAGGCCGCTATGGAATCGAGTTTGCAACGCATCGAGAACATGCTCGCGAGGACGATGCATTCGTCGTCAATGTCAACCGGATCCGCCCCACCCGCCACCAGCGGCCACATGCAGCAGCAGCAGCAGCAATCGCCGCCTCCTTCGGTGCCCTCGCCGAACCTGGGCGGCATGCCGCCAGGTGCCCCTGCCTCTTTGCACCCGGACTTGATGCCCCTGTTCAACGACATCCTTGGCTACTTGAACAGTGGCGACTATCAGAGTGCCTTTCTCAAGGCGCTGAGCGAGTCGAACCTTGACCTCGTGGTGGCGACTTGCAACCAGGTCGATCCGGAGCGCGTCTTTGCTGGTGCACAGGGTGTGGCTCTCAGTCAACGCGTCCTTTTGGCTCTCGTTCAGCAGCTCAGTGTGGATTTGCTCACCGACACGCCGCTCAAGCTGCAGTGGATGCAGCGAGGTGCCATGGCGCTTAACCCGCAAGACCGCGACGTGGGTATTCACGTTTCTCGCGTCATGAACGAGGTCCGCAACCATATGGAGTCGCAGCGCCAGTACGTTGTGCAGGCCGAGAACACTGGGGCTTCTCCGAACCGCTCACTCTTTGAGATGTGCCTCAACATCGTGTCTTCTCGCGCCGCTTCCACCTAGGCCGGCCGTTCTGATAAGCTTATAAAGGTATAAAGCAACCTTGCCAGTGATTTTTCATCCTTGCTCGCATTCGCGCATCGCTTTCCAAGTCTTATGCATCGCAACGACAGTGCTGCGTCTATCTTGCTTGCAGACCAGTGCGCACGTGCATCACGCCTACTTCCCTTCCCTCCCGGCGTTGGTCGCCCTGAAATAGACTATCCTCGCGAACCGTCCGCAGCCGCGCACCGTCGTGACGTGATGTGGCACGGCGAGCTGGCCACCGTTTGGCCTCCCTGGCGCTGTCAAGTCGTACGCCGTAGTCGTCGCGCGCAGGCTCCTCTGCGCGCAGTCTTGACCGTCTCGTGCCCCGCACCGCCGCACCACACTGACAGCGACAGTGACAGTGAGTCAAGTTCTACCGCTTATACCTCCCAAAACGAGGTTACAACTAGACGCTCCTCTTCCGCCCTGCGCGACGGACCGCGGAGGAGCCTCGCGAGGCTGCAGATCAAGAACGAGGGCGAGGGCGAGGGCGAGGGCGACAGCGCGACAGCGCGACAGCGCGAGCGAGCCCAGGCCAACGCTGGGCCGGAAGCCGCGGGGCCCGCCTGCCGCGGCTCCGGGCAAGCTGGCCTGAGCAGTTTGGGGACTTGCTCTCTTTTCCCGGCCTCGCTTTTCATCAGGCAGGTCGCCTCGCGCCAGCGACCACTCGCAGCCGCACTCGCGCTCGCGATGGCGCGGACGTTGATTGGCGCCAAGGGCGCGTCGCTGCCGGTCGGCGTGCTGGGGGCCTCAGTGTTCGTGACGACGGCGATGTGCTTCGCGCTCCTCGCGCTCGCGGACGGCTCGTGGGAAAACTGGCAGCAGGCCACGTGCTTGCAGACGCAGTGCTTTTGCGAGCGCCCTCGAGACGGTCTGCTGCGGCAGCCTGCGAACACATGGTCGAACCTCGCGTTCTCCGTGACGGGCGTCCTGGCACTCTGCGAGAGCATTGAACAAAAGCTGCACAGCCGGACTCTCAAGGAGACGCCGCTGCAAAAGCTCGGACTGAACTTTGTGGCCTTGTTTGGTATGTCCAACATTTTGCTCGGCTTTGGCTCCGGATGGTATCACGCCTCGCTCACGCTCTACGGGCAATTTATCGACAACGCCGGCATGTACTTGGTGTGCTCTGCGCCAGCTCTCTATGCTCTTGCCTGTATGCGTCTGCATCGCGCTGGTCCCAAGGCCGCTTCGGCCGTTCAGAACGCTATCGTCCATCGCTTCCTCGTCGAATTTCTCATGGTCAATGCGGGTTTGGGCTGGCTCTGCCTTGTGTATCCTGTAACGCGTCGGTATATCTTCTTTAGCCTCGTCGCTTTCGCCGCTGCCTGCGAAATACGGGCCAGGCATGAATGTGGCTCGGAACGGGCGCAACGTGCGGAGGGCCGCGTCTTCTTTGCTGGTCTTGCGACGTTTTTGCTGGCCTTTGCAATATGGATCGCCGACATTCGCGGCTGGATCTGTGATCCAGACAGCCTTCTCCAAGGCCACGCCGTCTGGCATCTGCTCTGCGGCTTGGCCTCGTGGCTCATCTTTCTCTATTTTCACCGCATTATCTTTGGTGTACAACAGTTGAAAGCGGGCGCTGTAAATGCAGGTGACTGCTCCATTGTCTGAGTCTCTGACGAACTGAAGAACAAAATTCTTCGCGCAAGCTCAATTCTGTGTCTAGAATCTATAAACCTATACATGTCGCAGACGCTCATGTTCGTTCTCCATCGCCAATTCTCTCCCGTGCTTTCTTTCTATCTTTTCTTGTTCCTCTCGACGTTCGGCATTGATGGAAGGTGCCAACGCATCACAGGTGAGGCCGACGCGTTGGCGACTAGAGATGCGAGCTTTTTTTTTCTTTTTCCCAGATGACTTTTTCACACACGCTGAGAGAGAAATTAATCTTCATGACCGTGGGAGAAATCGTGCGCGTCCCGTTGGCAAACCGGGCACTTGGGATTATCCATAAGCCAGCGAACAATACAGTCCGAATGAAAGCGACTGCAGATTGCGATGCGCCATTGGTTGTTTCAGCAATTGTATATGAACACAACGAGATTAAACAGAGCAGCGCGTGTCGAGTCAGCAACAGCAACCTATCATCATTCCTTTTCGCCGTCCCGCCCCCTCTTGACCAAACCCTCGTCCTCCTCTCTCCCCCCTCCCTTTTTTCGCAATCCTTTCCATTCCTCACTCTCTGTATCAAGAAACCTACTGAAAACATGGCAGCGTTCGCAAACGATCGCCGTCTGAATAGTCTCCCAGGCAGATGAGACAATTTGATTGGTCGCCAGAGAAGCTGCTCGAAGTAAATTCGTGCTCGGGAAGACGCAAGATGTCGTGCTCGCTCATACCCGTCCCTCGACGGCGATGCGCGGCAAGAACGAGATCCGGTCTGCGCCTAGAAGAAATCACCGATCCCAACATATGGTCCCAGATCGACGAACCGTTCTCCCACGGATCAGGCAATAAGACGACGCGCGGTGCGTTTGAACGTTGCGGCCCTCGGTCGCTATACATGTTGCGCAAGGCATGTCGGGCTAGAGCGGATCCGTCTTCGCCTCGAAGGCTGCCCCCGCCCGAGGGAAGGTTGAAACGGACCTGGCTATCGTCGTCGTCATCTCTCGCCCCCAAATTAAAGCGAACGCTACGCCGCATCGATCTGCGGCCCCAAAGCGAGTCATTCGACGGCGACTCAAGACTCTGGGTGACAAAGTTCTGCACAGCGGCCTCTGCTTCAGATTCAGAGTGGCAAAATTCGAGCGTAAAATGCAACCTCTGCTCAATTTCTCTGCGCTCGTTTGGTCGCACGGCACCAAGAATTTCGCACACTGTCTCACGTCTCGCTTCAAATGCAGCCTCCACATCAAATGCTCCCGTTCGACGCTGCACTTCGGTGGCACGAGCCGATGCTTGCCCTGACTCCGTCTGACCATCATCGTCTTCGTCCGGATCAGCTGCAGCTGCAGCTGCACCGCCAGCTGCACCAGCACCAGTAGCACCAGCACTTGTAGCATCAGCACGAGTATCATCAGCATCAGCGCTACCAGCTGCATTCGTTGAACCTTCAATATGAGTCTCTTCGTCTGCACTTGTTGTGATGTCTTCTTCTGATCTTGCCACTGCCGCCAACGCAGGAGCAGATTCGGAAACAACCGCGGGCGCAGGCGCGGACGGTGGCGCGACGTCACTTCCCCGTGCTAAACTCTCTCCATCCGCCCGTGCCTCGATCCGCGGGCTTTGATCGTCTTCGAGAGGGGGGGTAGAAGCGCTCCGAGCGGCAAGCAGCGGCTCCGTCTCACTTGTGTGCGAAGCAACTTCCGTGTCTACATCGGACTCGGAATGGCCATGCAACGAGACGCGGGCCATCTCGCGAATCAGCTTTTTCACGGCCGGAGGCACGCGAACATTTTTGCAGCAGGCCGTGCAAGTGAGCGATTTCGCGAGCGCGAGGTCCGTCGCGCGCATTTGTGAGTCAGATGAGGCCGAGGAAGGCGACGATGATAGGGAAGCGTCAGGCGCTGCGGCGGCAGCTTGCCTATGATGAATGTACTGCATACGTCCACACGTCACTGTGCCGCACTTGAATTGCAAAGGCGGAAGTGGCGTCGACAAATCGAGACTCGCAACTGTAGCAGAGTCATCAGCATGTCCGTACCCCGTCAGACCTTGCTCTGATGAAAACGTGCGCGGGCCCTGCAGGGCCATGGCGCGATCATCCGGCATCATTCCAAAGACGCAGGTCAGCTGAAAGTCAGCATCAAGGGTATTTCCTAGACTTTGAACGTCAAGGGAAGTCTTGGGAATGTTTACCATGACGAGTTGCTCGCCCTCCGGAAATTCATCAGCAACTGAAGCGTCCTCGAAAGGTTCCGCGCCAGCCACATTTACGTGAGTCTGTATGATAACGCGCCCAGGCTGCCCGGGTTCCAGATGATACACCTTGAGAACAACGTCGCGCTCGACCCGACGATTAATGTCAAAGGCGACGTCCATGTTTGGCAAATATCTTGCCTCGCGAATTCCCTGCACCATCGTTGAGTGCAGAAAGTCAGTCTGATCGCCGTTCATGACCATCACGTACGGTCGACAGCCTTGCGGGGCCGCGCGATCCTCCGAGCTGATGCGCGGCGCGTGGGAAAGAACGACCTTGCGAAGAACCATTCGCCGCCAATACATTGGCTCGGATTCGGCCGGCAGAGCCGGACGAACATATCCCAATGCACCCACGACACGCCGCGCACAAGCACGAGCGTCGGGTCCATCAGGGTCCCCAAAGGTCGGCCTTCTCGAGCTTGACGAACTATTCCGACATCCCCAAAGTGCGCGGCCGTTCACACGAGACCACAGGTTGGTGCGTTTGTACGAGGCGGAAAACGTCCGTAAGCGAGGCGAGGTTGGCATCGGCGGCACATTGGTTGACTGCGCAGAAATTGTCGACCCGCCATTGCTAAGCTCCAGGCCCGATAGACCCGTTTCTCGAACGTGTTGAAAAAGAGTCATGGCCTCGGCAACATCGGTCGCGCGCCCTTGTGAAGCGGCGCTCAAGAGCACGCAAGTGATGGCCAGGTACTGCAAGTGTTGTTCTGAGGCAGCAATGACAAATGCAACGCGATGCCCATCCGCGCGAGTCCATTGCAGGATGCGACGTACATCATCAATGCACGAGCATGGGGCCACAATACCGGTGCGGGCAGGGTCGCCCGATGAGACATGGACCATGCCAGAGGCAAAGACCGAGGTCACGTCGCATGAGGTGTCCGTCAAGCCAAAGGAAAAGACCTCAAACCGTCGTCGACTTCGCTCGAGACCAGCGGCGGCACGTCTTAGTACCGAGGTCCCTCGGTGCACGAGGGTTGATGAAGGTGTTGCGCGCGTCTCTGCTTCCTTGCGAACCGCCTCATAAATATGCGCTGCGTGCTTTTCGTGAAGCATGACGACCTGCGGTGTCACAGCGACCAGGCCATACTGTGGCCAGTATTGTGTTGCGAGTCGATCGAATTTCCTCGCACGAGCCAACTTGCGTAGCTTGGCCCAAACTCCACGGCGCACACTCTGCGCAGATTGCGATGATGAAGACGAAACCTGGTCGCGTTGACTCGCCATTTTCCCACAACGAAGGTCACCTTCGGGAAACCACTCGTATCCGTGATGCGAGCCCGAAGAAGGTTGGCCGAAAGCAAGTCGTCCTTTGTAGCCTTCGCCTTCTTCTCAAACGAACTCGAGGTACGAAGGGGGGAATCGTCTTTGGAGCGACTCGGTCAACGCGTGTCGTAGTTTCTGAAAAGGAGCCGAGCCTGTACCAGAGTATGCCAATCTCCCCCGCGTGGTCCTAGCCCGAAGCGGGTCGCGCGCGTGTCGCCGTCGAGAATACGATCGCGCGCGCACGCACGAGGCTTCGAGCGGGCTTCCTTCCCTCGATGACCGACGTTTTCCGCGGCACGCACACCAACCCACCGAGCGGGCCGCCGAGGGCCCGGGCTCCGGAGACGCGCGTGGGCGGCGAGCGCGGTCTGCGCTGCGCGGGGGAGCCTTCCTCCCGCGTCCGCGCGCGCGAGCCCCCCGGCGTCGCGTGTCTGGGCGCAGGCGAGCAGGCGGGCGGGCGGGCTCGATCCGATCCAATCTGATCCGATCCAGCCCGATCCGCGCCCCGGGGCTGTCTCTCGCCCGGTCTGTCGGCCGGCCCGTCCGGCGCGGCGCCGGGACTCGCCGCGGACAGGACGCCGCGCGGGGCAGGCGGGGCGGCGCGGAGCGGGGGGCGCAGGGGCCGCGGCGAGCGTCGCCGGCCGCGAGCTTCGATTCGCGCTTGCCTCGCGCGAGAGCTCCGAGGAGAACTGGCAGAATTCAAACTTTCTTTCTTTCTTCTTCTCCGACTGTCACCCGACCGAGGAATGAGTGAATTCGAATAAGCGAACTCGAATGAATGAGGTGAATGAATTCAAGCTGACCACTGTGAATGAATTCGAATGAATGAATGAGTGAATTCGAATGAATGAATGAATTCGAATAGGTAGTAGGCGTAAATGCATGAACTCGACTCGGAGTGAATGAGTGAAGTCGAGTGAATGACCATGGTGAGTGAATTCAAATGAATGAACGAATGAATGAAGGAACGTCTTGCAAATCTGCAAACAAAGTCGCTTTCCCCCGTCGCTGGGAGCGGCCCGGGATGCTCCTTTCGTTTGAGAAAACGGAAGCCTGCCTGCGAAGTCGACGGGATCGAAGCCGAGTCGGCAGCGACGGTGAAAGCTGTGCAGGTGATGGCGGCGACGATAGTGACGATGCTGAAAGGAGTGACATCAATGACGACGACGAAGATAGGGGAGATAGCGCCTGCTGGCCTATGACCAAATGAGAAGAGGATTGAAGATGCTATTTTGTTTCAAGTCGCGCTCGGTGCACTGCACGTTTGATTCCAGATATTATCTTCATGTTCTCGAACTGGTTTGAATACGCTTTCGTGCCCTGCAGCTGCTGGCAGAAGCTAAAAAGTTCATACGTACGTTCGATTAAGGAAGGAATCACGAAATTCGCACAGGAAATTGTTCTCATTCGAGAAGTTTCTCGAGAAATTAGGGAACAGCTTGAAGAAAAGCTTGCATTGTTTGTAAATGTGTGCTACTTACAAAGGAGGCGAGCGTCACGTAGTGAGCGAAGCTGAACACCCACGTCATGGATGTTAGAATGCAAAAGAACCTGGATACAGAGCCAAATGTATAACTGATAGAATTTGCAGGGTGCAAGCATGTGCAAGTTTGATACAGATATTGAGTGTCACGAGAAGGCCCTAGGTTCCAAAAAGCATGCTGGACAAGCTTGTAGGACGCAATCGTTTTTGTTTCAGACATGACATTGCGATCTTTTAAGCGCTGTTGCGCGAGGATTTTACGGCTTGGACCTACTGTCCAGGTAGCATATGTCATTCCTTGAAATTCATGTATCGTTGCCACCTTCGGGATCAGTCGAGCGCAACGCTATTTCAAATTTCCCAACCCACACGAAAAGCTCGGCAAAGCCACTGACGTCAACCCACCCCCCCCCCTCCCCCCCCCATCCCCGGCGCAACTCAACAAACTCAATTTTATCTGATTCACGATCGAGAGCTCAAGAAAGGAAAGACGATGGCCACCATTTTTTAACTTGCGAAGATCTGGCTTCATGACGAAATGTAGTAGTATTATTTTCCTCCAGAAAATCGATCAAGTCGCGAGCTTTGACGAGAAATAGCCTCTCTCAATAACCATGAGGCTTGAAATGAATAAGAACAAGCACTCCATGTGAACACAAGTAGTGACGCGATGCGATCTGGCCATGATACGACGCGACGCGCACTGCTCACGATGTGCAGGGCTGCGATGCGTCATGGTGCGGAAAGAAGCTAAAAGGAAGCATGAGCCAACTAAAAAAATCTTTCCATCAGCAACAAAGACCCTCGTCACCGTGTGATACGAGAGCAAAACCAAACACGAGCAGACCTCGCCAAAGCGCGCGGGAGCTGACGAGGCCGAGTCGTCGCGGGACGGCAGTGGGGCGACGCGCCCCGCCAGTCGCCTCGCGAGCAGCAGCTCGCAGTGCCGACAGGTGAGCCGGCGGCGAGGCTGAGCGCAGCAGGTGCATGTGGTTCAGGCCCTCTGTCTCTATCTCTCTCCCCACGGACCCACGTCGCGGGCTCAAGCCGCCGGCAAAGGCGACCACGAGCGAGCAAGCCTCGGGAGGCAGCTTTGCACGTCGAGACTAACGCAGGAGACCTTAGCGCGTGGACACCGCCAGACCCGGCGTTCATATCTCCGCGATTGACGACCGCGGAACCGTTTACTCGCAGCAGCAAGGCGCAAAGACAATCTCCTTTCTCCTTCTGCTCGGCGCTGCCGCCACTATCGAGCAACCCGGTGCGCATAGGACTGGCGTCCCCGCCGAGGACGCGTAGGACGTGTGTTTGCTAGCACGGCAAGAATGCGATCCTTTCTCAATCGTTTTCGAGCGACAAGCCGACCCGATGTGCGCATGGAAGGCAACAACAAAGGTGCTAAAAAGGCCACCAATGGCAAGGCAGATACCACGCGCGAACGGCGGCAAAAGGGCAGACTCAACCGCAAGGGGAGCTCTGCCGCGCGAAGATCTCATCGCACGTTGGTTGCATACTTTGCGGATCCCGAACATGAGAAAAATATGACGCCAGAGAGCATTCGCGAGAATCTGCGCCTTGCCGAAGATGTCCTCCCAGGCCTCGTAGCAGACGCCCTCCACCAGAGCACAAACGACCTCGTCGAGGTCATGGACATCTTAAGCGGGCATATTCGCATCAACATTGGCGCCGGTCGGTCCACGGTTGTCACCCTGCAAAAGGCTTCTGTGGCGCGGCAAGGGCTCTGCTTCCAGACGTTGGACGTTCTGGAGCAGGTCTCATGCGCTCTAGAGGATGGCGCAGATGCCTGCGCAGCGGTCGGTCTACCTGCCCAGCTACTTTACGCCCTCTCGCTCTACTTTGGCATCGTGGTCGCCGATGATCATGCTTCATTCGTCCTTCGGGCCGAGCAAGACGCTGATGCAGACCGCTTCAGGCTCGATTCCCTCGAAGAGGGCTTCATTACTGAGGGCGAAACTGATGAAGACGATACAGACGGCGAGAGCGCCAGCGGGAGTGGCCGCAGGCGGGGCGGCTTCATGGGCGTCGAGTCGCCGATCGAGGTGTATCAAGGCGCAGGGGGAACCCAGGTCAACTTACCGCGTAATGACGTACAACCCGCAGAGCCTGGGGGCAAGATTCTTCGATCACAAAACGTCATGCAGAGGCTCGTTGCTATGCTCTGCCATCTGCTACCGAATGAAGGGGTTCTCCTCAGCCTTTTGCGCGAGCCCGACCACGGTTTGCGCTACCTATTCTTTATTGTCGAGGCCACTCGTGCTCGCGACGAAGCGACCTCTCTCGTCAAGGCCGTCTCGGAGAGCCTCATGCCCGGTGCCGTTGTTGATCATATCGTTGAGGACCGTCTCCTCGAGCGCTGGATGGGGGCTATCCGCGCGCGCGCTTTTGACATCTCAAGCGTTGGATTATTAACCTGCATCGTGCAGCTCCTCGTCGCCTCGTGCCGCTCAAGCCAACGTCTCCTTGACGACTTTCAAGAGTGCGGCGGCTATGTCTTGTACTACGACGTCCTTTGCGCCGTGCCGAGCATGACGGAGGTGTCGCTAACAAATCTCCGACAGCTAGTCTACCTCGGCCCGGGCTTTGCCGAGGCCGAAGAAGACGCCGAGCATCTTGGCGTCGTTCACTCTGTCTTTTTGGCACGAAATGAACCTGCTTTCGCGGTGGTTGCTGGCATGCTTTGCCATCTCGAGTACTCAATTTGTGTTCAGAATCGCCAGGCCCAAGAGACAATCTGGCGAAATCACATGTTTGCCTGGCGGTACATGGCCATGAGTGAGAACGAAACTGATGCAGAGCTTGCACGCTATCGCATGCCGATTTCCGGGGCCGACATGCTCCGTTTGCCATTGCTTCATTGCGTGCTCACCATATACTCCTCCAACCCAGTCAATTTTGGGATGCTCGACGAAAAGTTTGGGGTGATGAGCACGCTGCTAGTAAGTCTCGGGGCGAGTCTTGAAATTCACGAAGAGTTTCTTTTCATGGTCGCCAAGCTCTTGGAACTGATTTCCATGGGCATGGACTATCGCCCGGCCTCCTTGCTGGAAACAATATGCAAACGCACGCTCCCAACCTTGGTCATCAATCGCCGCGTGGAGCTCCTGCACAAAGACTCTGACAAGCCGAATGCCCTCGAGCAGCTCGAGAGGGACGCCCAGGCCACTGCAGCAGCTGAATTCCCTGCTCTCCTGGAAGAACGCCCGCCCATGAATCCATTGGCAGACTCTCTCGCGGCCCTTGCAGAGCCGTCTTCAAGTCTAGATGCCGAATCTTCGCCGTCCAATTTGGGCATCTCCAGCGCCACGTCGCGTACGACAGACGATACGAGCGACACAG
Source organism: Aurantiochytrium sp. KH105 (assembly GCA_003116975.1). NCBI lineage: Eukaryota > Bigyra > Thraustochytrida > Thraustochytriidae > Aurantiochytrium > Aurantiochytrium sp. KH105. The sequence continues at coordinate 609,482 of BGKB01000011.1, forward strand.
GGCAGGCCAGCGGCCCCACGATCACCGACGCTTTGGGACAACAAACACATGTTGCGCCAGGGACGTTTATCATGCATGTGTTATGTCAGACGCTCATCAAGATGATTCGCAGCGACGAAGGGTACCGCGTCGAGCTGCGCGAGGCAGGTCTCCTTTCGCAGGCCATCTTTCCATTTCTTGTCCTCGCCGCTGACGCTCCGTCGCGGAGCGCGGACCCGGAGCTTTTTCAAATGCTCAACAGCTGGTGCGCCCTCCTCTGCGACATGCTGGACGGCGACCCCATCAACGAACAGCTTTTGCGCGAGTCCAATGCACATCATTCTCTCTATCGACTAGTCCTTCGTAAGCCTACGGCACCTCTGCTGGTGCTGTTGCAGTTGGCGCGGGGCGACAGCCCATTCTTGGAGCAGGATGTAGGTGCCTTGCTCGAGATACTTCAACAATCGCGTCGCGACTGGTCCCGCAAATATGAAATTCTTGGCACGCTCGTGGAAATGATGCGCAAAAATCACAATGCCAAGAATCTCATGCGCCAGCTCAATGGCTTCGAAACGATGCTCTACGTTCTGGAAAGCTTGCAGGGCAAGTTCTCGGATGACGTTCCCGATGACGAACGCAACGAGGCCGTCTCCGTCCTAGAACGCGTCTTTCAAGTCTTTACCGTGGCCATGACGGGCAACCACATCGTCAATCGCGCCTACATCAAGGAGGAAATTCGTTACGAGTCCATGTCATCCACGTGCCAGTCCATTGGCATCTTTGGCACGGCGCACGACCGTGTCCTCGTGGACATGGTCATTGACTGCATTACCGAGGTGATCGAAATCCGCCTTTGTCGCAACCGCACCAGCATACACAACGCCAGTGAGCTCGTCGATGCCGATACCTTGCGAATACGCAATGTTGATCCACTGCAGATCCTAACGATTCGACTCTCGCTGCTCAGCGAAGAAGGCCTGGGCCAGCTTCTCACGCGCCTCACCAGTATGGTGCATGGCGATCATAGCGAGCAGGCCGCCAATTGCGAGATCCTTTGCGAGACCTGGCTTCCGAAGATTCTCATGGACGAACTCTTTGAAAAGATTCTCTGCGATGCGGGCCACCCCCAACACGAGACAGCAATCCTCCTGCTTGGAAGCCTCGAACGCCATCGATCAACGACGCAGTCCGTAGAGCGTCTTCTTTCTGCCATTTTTGATGTTTACAACCGAAAGAGCACTCTCAGCGCAGACCACTCGACTGTAGTGGCGTTGCTTAAAGTGCTCAATCTCGCCGCAAACCCGGGCAATGACGATGCATTCTTTTGCCCGTATGTGCAAATGTCCGGCCCGAGCGATGTCTTTCTGCTTGCCGACGAGACCGCCCCTGGTCGTAAAGCAGTTGATGCTTCTGGCAATAACAGCAGCAGCGGCCCGCGCAAGGTGGCGAAGCAAGCTAGCCATCGATCCTCTGTTCAGGACAACGCTCCAGGAAATCTGCACATTGCAGGGCTTGGGAAGCGTCCATGGCCGCCAGCATTGGGATATACGCTTTCCTTTTGGGTCTGGCTTGGCAAAGAGGTCGGCGAGCCCATCGTGCTGGCCTCGATTCGGAACAAAGATGGACACCAGCTTCTTCGCGTGACCATTGAGGACGGTGGTCTCGTGCGGTGCCGCACGTGCGGCCCACAAGCCGGACAATATAGCCCGAACGCCTCTCGCTCGAGCCCGCCCCCGATTGGGACTCACGCATCCCAACTGGGCACGGGGGCGACCTCGTATGCATCAGACGCACGCACAGGTGGCGGTCGTCTCAGTCCTCCCGTGGGGAGCGGGCCAGGAGGGGGACTTGTTGACGACCAGGCTTCTGGACCTATTCCTGAGCTCACGCGCGCCGCGCTTGCCGCCGTGACGGCTTCTGCAGAGGCAAGTGCCGCGGTGTCAACGCTCTTGGGCATTCCACGAAACGCCGGAAGTCCCTTGGCCGGGGCCTCCCCGACTACACCTGCCTCCCCGCTCCAGGCGCCACCCAAGCCCAGCGCGTCCCCGCGCGAGCGCTTCCTGCGCGACTTGGCCCCGTACGAGATTGTTTTCCCGAACCTGAACCTCAGACCTGGGCATTGGCACCATATCGTGCTCGTTCATAAGGCCTTGAGTAATATTGGCCTGATCATCGACAAGTCTTTGAATGGCCGAATGACGCTCTACTGCGATGGTGTCGAGGCCGCAACCTCGAAGTTTCCATATCCGACATCGATGCCAAATGGCGGCCTAAAGACGTCGGTTTTCATGGGCGTCGACCCAGTTCTTTCGGCGACGAGGAGGCCCAGCGATGCCGTTCGTTTCTGGCGTCTCGGTCCCATGCTCATGCTCGACATCCCGAAAACAGATTCTTTTGCAAGAGATGCCTATCTGCTGGGCGTAAATTACAATGGCACGCTAAGTCGCAGCTGCGCCACAATGCGCGACGCGCGTTCGTTCACCACCGTCTTGCTGGAAAAAGTATTTGCGTACGAGCGAGGCAGCGAGGAGGTCGACGCCGGCTCTGTGACGAGCCATCTTGATCGTCTCGGACTACCGAGCGCCTCTTGGCAAGACCTGCTGCAGCGCAACACGGAGTTTCTGCACCAATCCGGCCACGTGGATCTCGAAAACGTGATTTGCTCCTTTTATGCGGGCCGACGCACCACATTGGAAGGCTTCAAGTCTATCGACACCAAGTCGTTGGTCGAGAAAAAAATTCGGGAGATTGACGTCCCACGGACCGTCCTTGTCAACAGCGCAACAACTGCGGCTCCTGGCGCGGGTCAGCAGCAGATTCTCGCTGTGCTCGGAGGAGGCGCATTCGCGGTGACACCGCTTCCGTTGTGTGACACGGTGCGAAGCGTTGGCGGCGTCACTGTTGTTCTGCGCCTGCTTGAGCTAAGTCCGGACCCCGAAGTGACCGTCTTGACTTTGCGTCTACTGCGCAATATCGTTGGCGGTCACGAGTACAATCGCTTTGCGTTTCGCCAATCCAATGGGCCTCGCGTGCTGGCATGGGTCCTCTTTGGCATTGCCCAGCGGACCAAGGAAATATTCACCCCGCAGGTCTTTGAGAACATGCTCAACCTTGCCGTTCTTGGGGAAGGCGAGGATGCTCTGATTGTCGACCCCGAGATGCTGCATCAACTCGTGTTGAACCATCAGGTATGGCGCGGCTCGCAACACTCGGGCCATCACCGGTGGGGGTTCGTTGTGATCATCCTACAGTGGCTGAGCAATCTCGTCGACAAGGACAATCTCAATGTCCGACTCAATCTAGACGCTCTGCTTCGACTGAATATCATCGACTGGGTGCTCGAAATTGTCCTCACTCTCGCCATTGACATTCCTCCGGAAGAGGATACGATTTCCGATGTGCTTGCCGCAGCGCTGCATTTTCTTCACAACTTCATCAAGCAACGTCTTGAGCATCGTTCCCTCTTTGAGCTCTTCAAGCATATTCTTGTGTCACTCCCAAGTGACGAGGAGGTTGACGAAGTCTTGGTGAGCAAGTCACCGGAAGACGCAAGCCTCACGCGCTCTGTATCAGCGCCACCGTCTTCAGAGCCGGCCGGAGAAAGTAAGAACGAGAAAGAGGGTGAGAACGAGAGCGAAAAAGACGTGCGATCGTCTCAAGATACTACACTCCCCGACCCCCCACCTGTACGTCAGGAGCAAACGTACTCGACCTCCACGGTTGAGACCACGAACGACACAGATGATGATACGACGAATGCGAAGTCACCAAACCCTGCACAAGACGAGATGAACAGCAGCACAATCATGCCGCAGATTGCGTCAGGGAGCGCGCCCCCGCCACGACGACGAAGACGACGACGCACGGTGACAGATCTTGTTAAGAGCAAGGCTGTCAAGTCTGGGCGTCGCCTAGCCCTGCCCTCGGACGACGACCTTTCGGAGGCTGGCGAAGCAATTCTGCGCAAGATTCGTTGCATGCTTTTTGAGCTACTTCTCGAGATTCCTGAGCAAGTGCCGGCGGAGTCGACGCGGACCCTGGCGGAGCATCGGACAGCCACCTTTGCCGTTTTCTCTGATATTCTCTCCGTGCACTGGTTCACCTGTCTCATTCGCCCTGATAGCGACTCGGAGACCTTTTTATTGGCCGTGCGCTTGCTCGTGGAGATTCTCCAGGAGAGTCCCGAATTTGCACGTCACTTTATCGCCCATGGTGGATTTGCAATGCTCGCAGAGGCGGGCAAAACGCACCGCGAGCTGGAGAGTCTTTCGTTCTCTCTCCTCATTCTGATCTGTGGCATTCCTGCGCATCTGCTCGGGTCCCCAATCTCCTTGCGAAATCGGCAACGCGCGCGTTTGAGTAGCAACGAAAGCAGGAGTAGCAACATGAGCAGTGGAAGTTACACTCACCCCATGCATGATCGCGCATCGTTTGGTCTGGGTACTTCTGATGCACCCGACGAGCGCATCAGTAGTTTTGTGAGCCCAGGTGTGAAGCAGCGTCTCCTGAATCGCCGATCGACAGTTGAAGCGGGAGCAAATGTCGAAATGCTCCACGCTAGCCTTGTCGACCAATTCCGGGTCTTGCTGCTCCGAACAGCACGATTTTCGCCGCCACGATGGTATCTCGATGCGCACGAAGCGCTGATGCAAGTGCTATGCGGCGTACTCGACGCCGTCAATGAGAATGACTTGGTACAGGTGACGCCATTGAGCCCTGTCGCTACGGGAAAGCCAACCTTTGAGTGGACGCGCGATAAAATCGAATCACTCTGCGGGAACGTTTGTTCGGCGCTGGTCATCACCGTGCAGCGTTTTCCTAGTGCTGTGGGCTTTTTTGAGACGAGCGCCTTTGTTGACATGTGCACGGAGCTTCTTTTCGTCGACGCGCGCGGTCACTTGAAGGAACAAGCGTCTGTAGACGGTCCCGAGGACAAGGAAGACCTCACGGGGGCTCATGTGTCAGGGACAACGAGTCAGGGCTTCACTGGCCCAATTGCAATGAGCATGATGATTTTGTACAGCGAGCTCTTATGCGACGCCGTAGCTGAGGATGGCTCGAGTGGCAACAGTGGCGCCTCCTCGGGCGGAGTCAAAAATGGAGACGTAATGGCCCCGTCGGCTGCCGTAGCAGCAATGGAACATCCTCCGCTTCGGCCCAAAGATGGAAGGAAGCTGCTCGAGACCTTGATGCAGTCTTTTCCGACGACAGCACCCGCTGAGGAAGCACTTGGCTTCCAGACGGCACTGATTCAAGCGTTTATGCCTCGTCTTACTCTCATGCTCGACGATCGCACTTGGGAAGCACGCATGAGCGCTGGATCTCGCATGAAGCTTCCTCATAATGCCGATCCGAACAAGGTCGGGGCGTTGGTGTGCTTTTTGGCGGGACGCGCCTCTTTTGGCTGGATTCCGAACGCGGAGCACACAATTCTAGAACTAACCTTGCAGGCCGAAAGCCGCGTCGACACACTCGAGTTCAAAGAACGCATTCTGCGTTGCGCTCGAGGACTGATCCTCTGGTCGTTAGACGTGTCTCTGCTGAACAAGACGACGGACTCGCTTGGCCAATTGCTGCAGGCCGTGCGACGCAATTACCGTCGCCTTCGAACGAACGAAATGATTAGCAACGTGCTTCGAATGCTGGGGCAGAGCAACTCGTCGAGTCCCATGAGTGACGGCAGCAACAAAGAGCCCTACGTAGTAGCTGAGATGATCCCCGACGAGCTTCGTGCCGAGTTCAACATGTACGATGAAAGTACGCTTTTTGTCACTTGTTTCATTGGCATGAGTTTGCGTCATCTCGCTTTGGCTTTCAAGTCAGGAGACACGGAAATGCAGAACCTTTTGGTCAAGGGTCTGGCCAAGGCGGCGGCGAGCCGACCGGCGCTCTTTCTCAAGGAGCCCACGCTTGGCGTAGGCTTCCGCGGTCTTGTTCTCGGCGACGAAAATGCCGAAGTGGACTCAGCGGTGCCCATGGATGCTGATGTGAATCCCAACGCGGTCCCGAACTTTCTCGCATGGGCAAAGGAGCGGCACGAGGAGGGCAAGCTGCGGCCAGATTGGCTCCGTCGAATTTGGCTGCGTGTCAAGCATATTGAGCTGTTCGGAAGCCAGGTCCAGTGCGGTCTGACTCCACCAGAGACGCTGCGCGACATGGCGCCGACCTTTGACGGAGTTGAGTTCCCCGAGCATCGACGCTTCTTGCACATTGAGGTGGAGTACATGAAGCGTCAGAGCAACAAGCGCAGGGTCAGCACCAGTGGCACCGCGCAGCGAACCCACCCGTCACCAGACAAGGTACTTCAAGCTGCAAAGACACTGATGACGACAACGCAGGAAGAGGCCGCTGAACGTCATCGTCAATGGCAACGCGTCGGTCTGGAGCATCTGCTCCGTGGCAAGCGTTGTTGGAAGAAGGAGACGGATCTCTTCCGTCGAGGTGTGCACAGCTCGTTCTTTCTACCATCTGCAACGGCAAAGGAAGTGGAGGAAAATCCTCTCGATGAGGACAAACGATTTCTCTTGGATTGCAGCGACGGACAGGACCGTATGCGCCGGCGCGTTATGCTTCATCTGAAGTTCACGAATCGATTCCGCTTTGTCGGGTATCTTCCAGATCCAGAACCTTCTCCTTTCGCGGAGAAGAGCGATATGGCGGATGCGGGCGCACCCATGTCGGGAGACAGTCTTTCCACTTCTCGATCAGGCTTGGAAAGGTCGCCAGTCGTGGCGCTCCAGGCGAGCTTGCGGAAGGCATCCGTGGGCGGTCTTGGGGACGCTGAGCTTGGTGACGAAGGGTCGAGTGAGCTCGGCGAATTCGAGCAGGAGGAGGACGAGCTAAACAAGGTGTTGTACTCGCTTCGCGGGCCTCGATCTGACCGACGATCCACTCGTCTCAGATCGCTTACGGACGATGCCTTTGACGACGCATTTGACGAAGGCGACTTGATGGGCGACGACGACGACGACGACGACGACGACAACGACGACGCTGATGATGTTGATGTTGATGTTAATGAAAATGGCAACGAAGACGGCCAGATCGGACACGGTCGGAGAGCAAGTAGTATCAATCAGGCGGAAGCAAGTGCCGGCGAGAACGAGACGTCACCTCCGCCGGCAAGCGATGGGTCTGACATGGACAAAGAAGGAATGTCTTCTCAGCGAAGCATCTCACCGGAGATGGATCATGATGCCCTTGAAGATTTCCGTCTCGCCCCTGGGTTGACGTCATCGAGAAAGCGCAACCCTTTGCAAAAACGGCAATCTCTCCGACTCGAGGATTCGGAGGACTTTGAGCAAGCTGCAGAACTCGAAGCTGCTCAAAGCGTTGAGTCGCACGAAGAAAGGCGAAATACCGGCGCCTCCAAACACGCTACGAGCGATGGTGCCTCGGCGAGAAAGAACTCCATAGCCAAAGAGGCCGGCGGCGCGTCGTCAATCCATGCCGCCAAAGACACCAGCGCGGGCGCTTCAACAGCACCTCTCGTAGCCGACGCAACGGGTGGGCCCAACGAGCCTTTGCAAGATCCCGACCTGCTCATTCCTGAAGACAAGGTATCCGGCTCTGGTCTCCCAGACAAGACTGCGACCTCGACTCCAAACGATGGGCTGTCGCCTCCCAGATCGAATCGCGGCGAAAGCGAAGAGTCTTTTGATGATGCTGCCAGTTCGCAAGCGACTGAGAAAACTGCTGCAAAGCAAGGGCCTGTTTCGATTGAAGAGGAAATGACTGCGCTTGGATGGGAGGACGAGGAACGAATTTGGTCGGAATTGGACATTCTGGATCGCAAACGCAAGCCTGAGCGTATTGTGGAGTGCGCCGAGGTTAGTGGTATGGAAGCCAATCGCGGTATCGCAATTCTGTGCGAGAAGTCCTTGTACTTTGTATCGAACTATAGGATTGTCGACAATCACTTTGAACAACTACCCCAGTCGGAGCGCTGCGTGTCGCACGTGTACGATGTGACGATGCGGGGCGACTACGTTCACATTTTGGCACCTGGCGAGTCGTACGGAGATACTGTATACACGCGACAGGGCATGTCGCGATCCGTGTCTGCCCTGACGAGCACATCGCAATCGATTGGATACGACTCCGGTGCGGAGATGTCCTTGCCCGCGCCGAGCCTGCGCAAGCTACGTTTCGATCAGATTCGCGAGATGTACAGACGCAGGTACATGTTCAGCGAGGTCGGCATTGAGTTTTTCGCTGTAGACGGCGGTAACTTTCTGCTCGTCTTTGACTCACAAGAAGACCGCGACTGGATGTTTACCAAGGTGCTGGCCAAGGAGATGCCGCACTTGATTATCTCAAAGTCAAGCACAATGCAAGGTTTAGCGCAGTCAAGTTTGATGAACCCGGAGGGACTCTCTCTGGGCGCGCTCATGGCACCATTTCGCCGATTCAGGGCGTCTGTGACGAGACAGTGGCTGGATGGCGAAATCTCCAACTTTTCGTACCTGATGCATCTCAACATGCTCGCCGGAAGGTCGCACAACGATTTGACGCAGTACCCTGTGTTCCCGTGGATTCTGCAACAGTACACGAAGGAGCACCTTGATCTGGAAGACCCGGCATCGTATCGAGATCTTTCCAAGCCGATGGGAGCGCTCAATCCAGAGCGCGCCAAGCAGTTCTCGGAACGCTACGCACTGCTTGCATCGACAGCTGCAGAGACGCAAATGCAGCCCTTTCATTACGGAACACACTATTCGTGCTCTGCGTACGTTTTGCAGTTCCTGATCCGTTTAGAGCCGTACACTTGCATGGCGCTCGAATTGCAGGGCGGCCAGTTTGATCGTGCCGACCGTCTTTTTCATTCATTTATATCGAGCTGGCGGAGCGTGTCCGGAGAAGACTTTAATGTGCAAGACGTGCGGGAACTGATTCCCGAATTCTTTTACCTACCTGAATTCCTGCACAATCGTAACAAGTTTGACTTTGGAACCACGCAGCGCGGCATTCGCGTGGATGATGTGGAGCTGCCCACGTGGAGCCAGAACGACCCGTTTTACTTTGTGCGTATGCACCGACGCGCACTGGAGTCACGCTACGTGTCAGAGCACCTTCATGAATGGATCGACTTGATCTTTGGGTACAAGCAGCGCGGTCGTGCGGCGATCGAATCACAGAACGTTTTCCATCCGCTGACCTATGAAGGAGAAGTGAATCCAGACGAGATCGACGATCCTGTCTTGAAGAAAGCAACCCTTGCGCAGATTCACAATTTCGGCCAGACGCCGCGCAAGCTTTTTTCCAAGCCGCACCCCAGACGTGTCGTGCCGCGTGTCAACCTTTCGAGACCAATTACGGAAGTGGAAGCGTCTGCCGTGGCCTGGCACCATCGTCTGGCGCCGCCTTTGGTTATTCCTGGCGCCTATGCGCGTCCTGCCATTGAGCGTCCCGGTGAGAATGGCACAGCCCAGCTCCCTGGACAATGTTCCTTGGCATCCATCGACTCGGGCTTTGCTCTTCGTTTCATCGGCACTCCAGGCGCCGTCCAGGAAATATCCGTCACACCCGAGAAGGTGGTCGTGCTGTCGGGCAGCGCCACCATGATTCAGCCCTTTACGGGTTTGTATCTGAGCTGGGGGTCGGAGAATGGCTCGTTACGTTTGCACAGCGTTGCACCAAGCCTGAACTACTCGCTGGCCCCGGGCAAGGTTGTGGCCGTCTTTGAAGCTTTGCACACGGGCGCGATCACAGCCTGCAGCGTGAGTGAGGATGGAGCGCACATTTGGACGGGTGGTGCAGATGCTCTTGTTACAGCTTGGCACTTGCGCAAGGCGAAGGAGCGCAATGGCGCCTGGGTGCTGGACCAGATTCAGGTTCTGTCTTCTCACACAGCAGCGATCACCTCGCTGGCAACGTCGCAGAAGCAGGGCATCGCCGTGTCCGGATCTCGTGACTGCACAGCGGTACTCTGGGATTTGGAGAAGAAGTGTTTTATTCGCCAGCTCGGGCGTCAAACTGGTCCGGTGACACATGTATCCATCAACGATGCGAACGGGAACATTCTGACATTATCGGGCTCGGACTTGAGCTACTGGCATATCAACGGCGAGCTGCTGGCGACAATGCACATGACCCCAGTTCTGCACGGGGCGCGGTTGGACTATCCGAAGTCGTGCCTTGCGACAATGTGCGACGATTTCCAGGATGGCATCGTTGCGGTGACTGGCCACGAGAGCGGCGCAATCGCGCTTTGGGATCTCCCGGAGGAGTCCGGCAGGCGCCATTTCGCGCTGCGTGTTGTGCTGGACTTTGGACACAACATGGCCGTGACAGCGATTGCTGTGGACAAGGCGCAACGCCGGCTTGCGTGCGGCAATGCATCCGGCAAGCTGCGTCTCTGGGCCTCTTCGGAGCTTTCGTCTTTCAAGGGATAATGGCTCACCGATCACTAAATTGACTGATTGACTTTCTTACCGGGACACATTATCATTCATGTCTTTTTAGTTTTTACGAATTTGATTAATCTGAATTTGGATTTTCTGCTGCTTCTGTCGTTGGTGCGTCTGATGCAGCTGTATCTGGTACTATCTCTGATGATGCCTTCGATGCCACTGCTACTTGGACTTGGCCTGGCGACGGTGGCATCGCTGGGGCTTTGGCGGCATCTCCGCCTCCAGCAAGCTTGTCAAATAGCTCAAGAGCGTGCCGAATTTTGGCCTCCGAGGCGTCCGCATCCTCGTCAGAAAGGCGGAGTGAACTCATGAGGAGCAGAGGTTTCTGTGCAAGCTTATATGTGCGCTCGACCAATTGACGAGCAAGGACACGAACCCACATGTCTTCACGATCCCCGAGTTTCACTTCAACGCTGTAGCCGCCCTTGGTTTGGTCGCGAGGATGATCTTTGCGTGCCTCCACCACCGTTCCGATGCGACCCACCTCAGAGACGAAGACCACCCACTGGTTGTGGTACTCGCACGAGACCATTTCCATCGCGCCGTCGCGCGCCTGCGCGGTCTCCGGAAAGCCTTCGCTGCTCTCGTGCGTCCACATCTCCAGACCTTCTTCTGTCATGGCGCTCATGCTGCTGCACGAAGCTCGGCGCTGCGACAACCAAACGACGTGCGGCTTGCAGCGGAGCCCGGTGCTGATCCCGGTGCTGGGCTCGGAGCCGCGCTCAAAGCCGTGCTCTGCGCCAATCGGACCTGCTGCCGTCGCTCGCGCCGCGTGCGATTTTGTTTGAGAGGTGAATGCGAGTGTAGTAGTATGTATGTATGTATGTGTATGTACACCAGACGATCTTAGGAGGAAAAGAGGAGCCCAGCAAGGCTTGATGACGACCATGGAAGAAAGAACTTGCCCTGCTGCTCATGAGGAAACGGAGCCTGAGTGCTTTGAGCTGGGGGTCAATCTCGGTCGATCTCTCAGAGAGTCTCTCAGGGACATGCATACTTGATTCTGGATCTTGTTTGATGGTTCGAAGACAGAATTACGTGGGATAGGTTCAACGTAGAACGGCATGCGATGCCTTCATGACATGGTAGACGCAAGTTTCTTGCTTTTGCTGCTTTCTTGCCATGGTTGCATGAATTGGAAAGTGAAGTGCGGGGCACAATTTGCCCATGGCTATCGTCGATATCTGCCACAGGAATGTCCACTTACATTTCCGCTTCCATACAATTGTTTAGTTGCACCCAGGTCTACTTTGTAAAGGAACCACATTGCCATTTCTGCGTGCGCGTGTGCGTGCCTGCGTGCCTGCGTGCCTGCATGGCGTGCTTGTCGTGGTATGTGGCGCGTTGTTTCGTCTAAAATCCTGGCTTGACATGCCTTTGCTGTAAAACACGAAAGTCCTTGGTCGATTTTTTCCCTCGACACAAACACAAGCGCCAAACAAACTTATCGGCCTCGAGGCTTGTGCGCGGGGGCCCGCAAAGACGCGCTGGCGCCGGGCGCCGCGGCGACCTTGGGCTCGTCGGCCGAGGGCCGCAACGGCGCTTCGTCAGTCTCCTTCGAGGCGGACTTGAGAGCCATAAACAATCGACAAGGACGACGGCACGCTTGGCAAATCAACACGAGGGCCGACAGTGCCAAGCTCGAGAGGAAGTGACACAGCATAGCACAGCAGCTGGCTGCAAAGAGAATGGTGACGAAGGAGCACACGAAACCTGGAGATGAAGTTTTTGTCGTTGTCCGAACAGCGTTCTCGCCCAAAGAAGCAAAAACTCTTTTTGGCCCCGGGTGGCGCCACAAAGTGGTTCGTGGGGTCATTTCCGATGTGGTGCGAAAGGCCAGAGCACGAATGGTGCGGCTCGAGGGACTTCCTGAAGCCCGGAGTATTGCGAGCCGAAACTTATGGTCCTCGCGTAAGCTAGCCGAGCTCAATCTCGCGGAGCTGGAACGCAAGCGTCAAGGTGGCGACTGGCACACAGGCCACGAGGGTGGTCACGCGCCAAACTTGGTGGTCGACCACAATGGCGATTCAGAGACCGAGAGACAACAACTCGTTGACAATGAAGATGCTGAGCACACCTTTCCCATGGTTACTTCGTCGAGCCATCGGCGTTTAGCTGACGAAGAAGGAGAAGCTGAGCATCGACGAGCTGTCAACGCAGAGTGTGGCGTCGATAATGATACCGCAAGCAAAATTCACAAAGGCGCATCAATATCGTCAGCAATTCCTTCTTCTTCTTCTTCTTCTTCTTCTTCTGTTGCTGTTGCTGCTGCTGCTGCTACTTCGATGGCAGATGACTCTATCGACGCCGCAAGGCCAGATCGTGACGGACGTCCTGAGCCGGAAGGTGTCGTCGCAAAACGGAGGAAACGCACTCACCCAGCAGTTGATTTGTCCGTCAGTCAGGATGGCAGCGAAGGCTCTGTTCACTTGTCAGACGTGCATGATCATCACAGCGAGCATGAATTGACTCAACCGACAAACTTGACCTCGGCTACAAATGAGAACGCAGACGTGCCGACTACGGCGAGACGCGGTCCAGAGCAGCTCACCGAAGAGGACGTACACAGTCAAGAAATGAATGTAAATGACGAGGTGGGCGTGCGATGGGAGTTGCAAGATGGTAGCGCGAGCGATGGGGAGGCCAGGCCTGATTCGCAGCCCCGGTCTGGCGAGACTACTCTGTCCCGGACGGAGGTTGGATCTACCAATGAAGTTGAAAGTCAAGAATCTCATCAGAGATTACAGAGCAGGAATAGAGATCTAGAAACGTGCTCGAATCATCAAAGCGAGGCAAGCCGCAACGATACTGAAGCGCGCGAAAAGCTAGCAGGGCAAGAGGAGCTGGGAATCCCCCCATCCTCGGTGCTCCCGCCTCTTTCGACAGGTCACAATGTGCGTCCCAAGAAACTGGGCGTCTCCACGAGACTTTTGTGGGATGACCGGCAGGAATCGAACGATCGCTCTGCGCTCGCATACTTTAAGGCGTTTTTCATCCAAGGAAGGTACTTGGAGAAGCTTGTGGCATGCACGAGCACCAATTTAAATCGTGTTGGAGAGGAACCTTTTCGCGGCGAAGCCGAGTTCTTTCAATATTGCGGTCTTCTTCTCAATATGACCTTGTACAATGGAGTTGAGCCTGCAGATTGCTGGAGCGGTTCGAGTCTCGGTTTTATAGCGTATCCTGATTTTTCTCGCGTTATGCCTGCGCGAAGATTCCGAGCCATCACCACAGCGATAGCTTTTTCTGATGAGGAAATGCCTGTAGTGGATGAGGTATCGTCGGGAGAAAACGAAGTTTCAGATCGCGGCACATTGTATCACAGGAACAGTTTGCAGCAGATTATGGACGGCTTCAATTCCGCTCGCCAAGTCTTCGTCCGTGCTGGCTGCGCGCTTTCGTGCGGTATAATTGACGAGGAGTGCGCGGGATCAGACCCAAATCTGCCGGGAGAGTCGGGCGACTTTGCAAGTCCCGGGAGTAAAGGTTTTCCTTTGGCACACGTGCCGCGAGCATTGAGTCAGGATCGAGACTTTCTTGGGTCCGAATTGCACGGACTCTTTTGCGCGCAGACAGGAATTTTGCTGCGCCTGGAAGCTGTCGATAACGAATGGTCGCCAGGTCGGCTTGGAAGTGACCCTGAAAATATGCTTGGCTATACCGTGTGTCAACGTCTACTCGGACCGCTGCTGCAAGGTTCCCGCGAAGACGTGCACGCGGAAGAGGCGGATTCCAAGGCTCGTGTCTTGTATTGCGAGCCCCGGTACGCGGGCCTTAAAACGGCGGCAGGGGTGAAGAACGTTCATGGTGTGGACTTTGTTGGCGAACTTTCCGGCTCGGCTCTGGCTTTGATGCCACCAGCGCGGGACTTGCGCGGAAAGACATATCGCTTTTCGTACAAGACGGTGGTGGACGACGTCAGCCTCTACGTCTATGAGCCAGTGGATGTGCGACCTTTTATGCTGCTTTCCACAATAGGGGAGAGACCTTCTCTCGCCGCCCGCGGAGCTTTGGAGGTACCAAGATTTTACAAGGAATTTCGAAGTAGGCATTTGCAGGTGAGTGAGCTCAACATTGGTCGGCGCTGGCAAGTTGGCTTGCTTGCCTCGATGTTGTCAATTTGCGTCACGGATGCATTTTTCGCTTCACGATTCTTTTGCCCCCAAGCCTCTGTTCACTACACGGCGGGAATTGACGCATTCCGACAAGCGCTCATTTCGCAATTACGGGGTGATACGACACTGCGTCTTGCCGAGGAGGATCAGGGCACGAGCATTCGTGACTCCGAGGCAGCCTCGGCGGCGGAACAAGGGACGCATCCTCAGTCTCTGGGGATTGGGGTCAGAGGTCGGGACAGCTCTGGCGCAGGCGCCGAATTGAATCCTAGTTTGCCGAACACAGCTCCCTCGGATCTACGAGCGACCGCGATTGTGGCGAAAATATGGAAACCAAAGATGATCCTCGAGCAGCTTTCTTTGCTCAATAAGGAGCACCATTTATGGCGTGATCCGTATCCGAATCCGCGCTGTAAGGACTGCATGCAGTTTAACAAGTCGCCCGTTCGGCGCGGCAGCAAGCATTGCATTCTTTGCAGCAATCAGGCAAAGGTAAATGCAGGCGCTAGCACGCTGATTGGTCGTTACGTGCACGCTATTTGTAAAGAATGTGAGCAGGACCATGTTGCGATGCATCGTCAGCTGCGCGAGGTCTGAGCTAAGGCTAGTCGTGCGCGAGCTTTGTGGTTGCGCGTTTGTTGCCTATTCGTCAGAGGCCGCCACGGCGACCATCGAGATGTCTTGATAATAAATAATGAAAGATAGTTGCGGTTGTGCATTGCGACGGTGTCACGGAACAATTCCGAGTCGTCCACAGCATCGAGAGCTCGTCGTCCTGGTTCGATTCGCACGCTCTTTCTTTCGTTCTCCAGCCTAAGCTAGCAAGTTGTCGGCGGACTCAGCCGCGTCGAGCGACTGTGGCTGTTCGTTCTCGAAGGCGGCACTCTCTCTTTTGCTCTCCTTCTTTCTCTCTTGCGTGCGAGTCCCGGCACGTCTTGCAGAAACCAAACGCGACGAAGGTCGGGGCCGCGAGGAGAAGCGCACGCACGGCGCCGGCCCGCCAAGCCTTGGCCGGGAGAGGGAGAATGGAGGAAGGCGCGCTCGGAGCGCGCGGGTCGCGGCCCGAGCTCTCGGAGGAGGATGTGAACGTGCTCAAGGACCACTTGCGGCGGCAAAAGGCCGTCTTCAAGCTGCAGGTCTCGCTGCTGGACCAGGGGCGCGTCTCGGTGGAGAGGGTGCGGGCGGCCGTGCGCAGATTTCAGCCCTCGGACCTAGACGACCTGGCCGAAGAGCGCAAGCTCATCGGTCTGTGCGGATATCCGCTATGCGGCAAGGCGCCGACGACCAAGGTCCCCAATGTCAGGGTCGTGGACGTCACGCGGAGGCGCATTGTGGACGCCGAGCAAGCGCGACGCTTCTGTAGCATGGACTGTCTGCATCGCCTAGAGCTCATCAAAGTACAGGTGCCCGCAAACTCTCCAGACAGTCGCATCGAAATCCCACTCATGGATGGTTCTTCAGACAAGGAGGTCGCAACGGAAGAGGCGAATGCGCGAGCAACACAGCAATCTGCACAGGCTGTGGCCTCGGTGGTTTCGAGCAATGCGCCCATCATCGAGCGCCAGGTAGATCCCAATGCACAGTCGGAGTCTTTTCCAGCAGCTGGTTCACGAGTTTCTACTCATGCGGTCGAAGGCTATCGGTCGGTACCTGAGGATAAGGCGGCACGCGCAGCACTCGCGGAAAAAATCAAAGCCAAGAAAGAGGCGGGATCGTCCGCTGCAGATGCGTCGACGCCGGCCTCTTCTGCGACACCTTGCGCCGACCAAACGGCGGAGCAAATTGTCGAGCAACTTCGTGAGCTCGGAATCCATGAAGATGACGACTTTGCAAGTGCTGCCCGCGTAGCCACGAAGGCCGCCTCCTCGAGGGGGGAGATGGAGAGCGGATCCAGCGAGTCGAGGGAGTCCGAAGAGCCTGTGCTCGTGGAGGAGCAGCAGAATGAGGAGGACAAGGACGAGAGTGAAATCGAGGAGTCTATCAACAGGATGAACGAAATGAATGAGAGTGAGGATGAGGATGTTGACGAGGAAGAAGCCAAGGGCGAAATCGAATCGGGATCGAATAATGTCTCTGGCGAAGACGCCGCTGATGACGAGGTTGATTTTGCGCCGGGTATGGATCTCTTTGATGTTTCGACTCTCTCGGAAGATATTGCAGGATTCGAGTTCACGCCTCTTATGCGATACACGGACGTGTTTAACGCGTGGACAAGTCCGCGCGCAGCGTCGTTGGACGTCGGTACCGATGAGCCAGACCCAATCACTCAGAGTCGCGCGCAAGTGCTGCACACGAATTTGTCCAAGGCGTGCGGTGTTATTGCAAATGCGGTTCCTTCCGGCAAATATTACCGGTCTGCGTGTCAGCAGGCTCTCGTAGCGAGAAGTGCCACATTTAATTTGGCGCGGCCTGTAGAGGCATTCTCCTCCAGCGAATGGCAGGTACTGGCGGCAACAATGCTACACGCGCTGGTCCCAACTGCGGAGGGTTTGGATCCCAAATTGTTGACGCCGCTTCGCACATTTGCAACAGGCGCGGAGCGCGGCAAGGCAGCCCTCGATGGTGCTGAGTTCGACAGCTTTGCAAGTTATGTTCGCGTGGGTTTTGCCGAGATCTCTGCGGCGCTTGCGATGGCACCTCCTCAACCTCCTAGCGGCCCGCTGACAACGATCTCAGAGTCGGCATAGAGTATTATTTTTTTGCGCTGCTTGATCATCTCTATTTCCCCCTTTCCCTCTCCCCTTCTTAGTTTTGTATAACCCGTGCGAATGAAGATGTATTGATCCCATCCTTTTGAAATTTCAAGTTTCGACAACACAGCACAAGTTTTTGTTACAGTTGCAAGAAGGTGAAAGTCTGCGTAGTTAAGTACCACAG